>CAKAJI010000697.1:0-63658 GCA_916610255.1 Lasioglossum lativentre | reverse complement strand
ATTACGTTATATTACCAGGTATTTTCAATGATACACTGCATATTACGTTATATTATAAGGTATTATCAAAGATACACTACAAATTACGATATGTTATAAGGTATTTTCAATGGTACACTGCATATTACGTTATATTACATGGTATTTTCAATGATACACTGCATATTAAGTTATATTATAAGGTATTTTCAATGATACACTGCATATTACGATATGTTATAAGGTATTTTCAATGATACACTGCATATTACGTTATATTATAAGGTATTTTCAATGATAAACTACGATATATTAGAAGGTATTTTCAATGATACACTGCATATTACGTTATATTATAAGGTATTTTCAATGATAAACTACGATATATTAGAAGGTATTTTCAATGATACACTGCATATTACGTTATATTATAAGGTATTTTCAATGATAAACTACGATATATTAGAAGGTATTTTCAATGATACACTGCATATTACGTTATTTTATAAGGTATTTTCAATGATAAACTACGATATATTAGAAGGTATTTTCAATGATACACTGCATATTACGTTATATTACATGGTATTTTCTATGATACACTGCATATTACGTTATATTATAAGGTATTTTCAATGATACACTGCATATTACGTTATATCGTAAGGTATTTTCAATGATACACTGCATATTACGTTATATTATAAGGTATTTTCAATGATACACTGCATATTACGTTATATTATAAGGTATTTTCAATGATACACTGCATATTACGTTATATTATAAGGTATTTTCAATGATACACTGCATATTACGATATGTTATAAGGTATTTTCAATGATACACTGTATATTACGTTATATTATAAGGTATTTTCAATGATACACTGCATATTACGTTATATTATAAGGTATTTTCAATGATAAACTACGATATATTAGAAGGTATTTTCAATGATACACTGCATATTACGTTATATTATAAGGTATTTTCAATGATAAACTACGATATATTAGAAGGTATTTTCAATGATACACTGCATATTACGTTATATTATAAGGTATTTTCAATGATACACTGCATATTACGTTATATTATAAGGTATTTTCAATGATAAACTACGATATATTAGAAGGTATTTTCAATGATACACTGCATATTACGTTATATTATAAGGTATTTTCAATGATACACTGTATATTACGTTATATTACATGGTATTTTCTATGATACACTGCATATTATATTATATTATAAGGTATTTTCAATGATACACTGCATATTACGATATGATATAATGTATTTTCAATGATACACTGCATATTACGTTTTATCGTAAGGTATTTTCAATGATACACTGCATATTACGTTATATTATAAGGTATTTTCAATGATACACTGGATATTACGCTATATTATAAGGTATTTTCAAAGATACACTACAAATTACGATATGTTATAAGGTATTTTCAATGGTACACTGCATATTACGTTATATTATATGGAATTTTCAATGATACACTGCATATTACGATATGTAATAAGGTATTTTCAATGATACACTGCATATTACGTTATATTACATGGTATTTTCTATGATACACTGCATATTACGTTATATTATAAGGTATTTTCAATGATACACTGCATATTACGTTATATTATAAGGTATTTTCAATGATACACTGCATATTACGTTATATTATAAGGTATTTTCAAAGATACACTACAAATTACGATATGTTATAATGTATTTTCAATGATACACTGCATATTACGTTATATTACATGGTATTTTCATGATACACTGCATATTACGTTATATTATAAGGTATTTTCAATGATAAACTACGATATATTAGAAGGTATTTTCAATGATACACTGCATATTACGTTATATTACCAGGTATTTTCAATGATACACTGCATATTACGTTATATTATAAGGTATTATCAAAGATACACTACAAATTACGATATGTTATAAGGTATTTTCAATGGTACACTGCATATTACGTTATATTACATGGTATTTTCAATGATACACTGCATATTACGTTATATTATAAGGTATTTTCAATGATACACTGCATATTACGATATGTTATAAGGTATTTTCAATGATACACTGCATATTACGTTATATTATAAGGTATTTTCAATGATAAACTACGATATATTAGAAGGTATTTTCAATGATACACTGCATATTACGTTATATTATAAGGTATTTTCAATGATAAACTACGATATATTAGAAGGTATTTTCAATGATACACTGCATATTACGTTATATTATAAGGTATTTTCAATGATAAACTACGATATATTAGAATGTATTTTCAATGATACACTGCATATTACGTTATTTTATAAGGTATTTTCAATGATAAACTACGATATATTAGAAGGTATTTTCAATGATACACTGCATATTACGTTATATTACATGGTATTTTCTATGATACACTGCATATTACGTTATATTATAAGGTATTTTCAATGATACACTGCATATTACGTTATATCGTAAGGTATTTTCAATGATACACTGCATATTACGTTATATTATAAGGTATTTTCAATGATACACTGCATATTACGTTATATTATAAGGTATTTTCAATGATACACTGCATATTACGTTATATTATAAGGTATTTTCAATGATACACTGCATATTACGATATGTTATAAGGTATTTTCAATGATACACTGTATATTACGTTATATTATAAGGTATTTTCAATGATACACTGCATATTACGTTATATTATAAGCTATTTTCAATGATAAACTACGATATATTAGAAGGTATTTTCAATGATACACTGCATATTACGTTATATTATAAGGTATTTTCAATGATAAACTACGATATATTAGAAGGTATTTTCAATGATACACTGCATATTACGTTATATTATAAGGTATTTTCAATGATACACTGCATATTACGTTATATTATAAGGTATTTTCAATGATAAACTACGATATATTAGAAGGTATTTTCAATGATACACTGCATATTACGTTATATTATAAGGTATTTTCAATGATACACTGTATATTACGTTATATTACATGGTATTTTCTATGATACACTGCATATTACGTTATATTATAAGGTATTTTCAATGATACACTGCATATTACGATATGATATAATGTATTTTCAATGATACACTGCATATTACGTTATATCGTAAGGTAGTTTCAATGATACACTGCATATTACGTTATATTATAAGGTATTTTCAATGATACACTGGATATTACGCTATATTATAAGGTATTTTCAAAGATACACTACAAATTACGATATGTTATAAGGTATTTTCAATGGTACACTGCATATTACGTTATATTATATGGTATTTTCAATGATACACTGCATATTACGATATGTAATAAGGTATTTTCAATGATACACTGCATATTACGTTATATTACATGGTATTTTCTATGATACACTGCATATTACGTTATATTATAAGGTATTTTCAATGATACACTGCATATTACGTTATATTATAAGGTATTTTCAATGATACACTGCATATTACGTTATATTATAAGGTATTTTCAAAGATACACTACAAATTACGATATGTTATAAGGTATTTTCAATGATACACTGCATATTACGTTATATTACATGGTATTTTCAATGATACACTGCATATTACGTTATATTATAAGGTATTTTCAATGATAAACTACGATATATTAGAAGGTATTTTCAATGATACACTGCATATTACGTTATATTATAAGGTATTTTCAATGATACACTGTATATTACGTTATATTACATGGTATTTCTATGATACACTGCATATTACGTTATATTATAAGGTATTTTCAATGATACACTGCATATTACGTTATATTATAAGGTATTTTCAATGATACACTGCATATTACGATATGATATAAGGTATTTTCAATGATACACTGCATATTACGTTATATCGTAAGGTATTTTCAATGATACACTGCATATTACGTTATATTATAAGGTATTTTCAATGATACACTGCATATTACGTTATATTATAAGGTATTTTCAATGATACACTGCATATTACGTTATATTATAAGGTATTTTCAATGATACACTGCATATTACGTTATATTAGAAGGTATTTTCAATGATACACTGCATATTACGTTATATTACCAGGTATTTTCAATGATACACTGCATATTACGTTATATTATAAGGTATTATCAAAGATACACTACAAACTACGATATATTAGAAGGTATTTTCAATGATACACTGTATATTACGTTATATTATAAGGTATTTTTAATGATACACTGTATATTACGTTATATTACATGGTATTTTCTATGATACACTGCATATTACGTTATATTACCAGGTATTTTCAATGATACACTGCATATTACGTTATATTATAAGGTATTATCAAAGATACACTACAAATTACGATATGTTATAAGGTATTTTCAATGGTACACTGCATATTACGTTATATTACATGGTATTTTCAATGATACACTGCATATTACGTTATATTTTAAGGTATTTTCAATGATACACTGCATATTACGATATGTTATAAGGTATTTTCAATGATACACTGCATATTACGTTATATTATAAGGTATTTTCAATGATAAACTACGATATATTAGAAGGTATTTTCAATGATACACTGCATATTACGTTATATTATAAGGTATTTTCAATGATACACTGCATATTACGTTATATTATAAGGTATTTTCAATGATACACTGCATATTACGTTATATTATAAGGTATTTTCAAAGATACACTACAAATTACGATATGTTATAATGTATTTTCAATGATACACTGCATATTACGTTATATTACATGGTATTTTCAATGATACACTGCATATTACGTTATATTATAAGGTATTTTCAATGATAAACTACGATATATTAGAAGGTATTTTCAATGATACACTGCATATTACGTTATATTATAAGGTATTTTCAATGATACACTGTATATTACGTTATATTACATGGTATTTTCTATGATACACTGCATATTACGTTATATTATAAGGTATTTTCAATGATACACTGCATATTACGTTATATTATAAGGTATTTTCAATGATACACTGCATATTACGTTATATTATAAGGTATTTTCAATGATACACTGCATATTACGTTATATTATAAGGTATTTTCAATGATACACTGCATATTACGTTATATTAGAAGGTATTTTCAATGATACACTGCATATTACGTTATATTACCAGGTATTTTCAATGATACACTGCATATTACGTTATATTATAAGGTATTATCAAAGATACACTACAAACTACGATATATTAGAAGGTATTTTCAATGATACACTGTATATTACGTTATATTATAAGGTATTTTTAATGATACACTGTATATTACGTTATATTACATGGTATTTTCTATGATACACTGCATATTACGTTATATTACCAGGTATTTTCAATGATACACTGCATATTACGTTATATTATAAGGTATTATCAAAGATACACTACAAATTACGATATGTTATAAGGTATTTTCAATGGTACACTGCATATTACGTTATATTACATGGTATTTTCAATGATACACTGCATATTACGTTATATTATAAGGTATTTTCAATGATACACTGCATATTACGATATGTTATAAGGTATTTTCAATGATACACTGCATATTACGTTATATTATAAGGTATTTTCAATGATAAACTACGATATATTAGAAGGTATTTTCAATGATACACTGCATATTACGTTATATTATAAGGTATTTTCAATGATACACTGCATATTACGTTATATTATAAGGTATTTTCAATGATACACTGCATATTACGTTATATTATAAGGTATTTTCAAAGATACACTACAAATTACGATATGTTATAATGTATTTTCAATGATACACTGCATATTACGTTATATTACATGGTATTTTCAATGATACACTGCATATTACGTTATATTATAAGGTATTTTCAATGATAAACTACGATATATTAGAAGGTATTTTCAATGATACACTGCATATTACGTTATATTATAAGGTATTTTCAATGATACACTGTATATTACGTTATATTACATGGTATTTTCTATGATACACTGCATATTACGTTATATTATAAGGTATTTTCAATGATACACTGCATATTACGTTATATTATAAGGTATTTTCAATGATACACTGCATATTAAGATATGATATAAGGTATTTTCAATGATACACTGCATATTACGTTATATCGTAAGGTATTTTCAATGATACACTGCATATTACGTTATATTATAAGGTATTTTCAATGATACACTGCATATTACGTTATATTATAAGGTATTTTCAATGATACACTGCATATTACGTTATATTATAAGGTATTTTCAATGATACACTGCATATTACGTTATATTAGAAGGTATTTTCAATGATACACTGCATATTACGTTATATTACCAGGTATTTTCAATGATACACTGCATATTACGTTATATTATAAGGTATTATCAAAGATACACTACAAACTACGATATATTAGAAGGTATTTTCAATGATACACTGTATATTACGTTATATTATAAGGTATTTTTAATGATACACTGTATATTACGTTATATTACATGGTATTTTCTATGATACACTGCATATTACGTTATATTACCAGGTATTTTCAATGATACACTGCATATTACGTTATATTATAAGGTATTATCAAAGATACACTACAAATTACGATATGTTATAAGGTATTTTCAATGGTACACTGCATATTACGTTATATTACATGGTATTTTCAATGATACACTGCATATTACGTTATATTATAAGGTATTTTCAATGATACACTGCATATTACGATATGTTATAAGGTATTTTCAATGATACACTGCATATTACGTTATATTATAAGGTATTTTCAATGATAAACTACGATATATTAGAAGGTATTTTCAATGATACACTGCATATTACGTTATATTATAAGGTATTTTCAATGATAAACTACGATATATTAGAAGGTATTTTCAATGATACACTGCATATTACGTTATATTATAAGGTATTTTCAATGATAAACTACGATATATTAGAAGGTATTTTCAATGATACACTGCATATTACGTTATTTTATAAGGTATTTTCAATGATAAACTACGATATATTAGAAGGTATTTTCAATGATACACTGCATATTACGTTATATTACATGGTATTTTCTATGATACACTGCATATTACGTTATATTATAAGGTATTTTCAATGATACACTGCATATTACGTTATATCGTAAGGTATTTTCAATGATACACTGCATATTACGTTATATTATAAGGTATTTTCAATGATACACTGCATATTACGTTATATTATAAGGTATTTTCAATGATACACTGCATATTACGTTATATTATAAGGTATTTTCAATGATACACTGCATATTACGATATGTTATAAGGTATTTTCAATGATACACTGTATATTACGTTATATTATAAGGTATTTTCAATGATACACTGCATATTACGTTATATTATAAGGTATTTTCAATGATAAACTACGATATATTAGAAGGTATTTTCAATGATACACTGCATATTACGTTATATTATAAGGTATTTTCAATGATAAACTACGATATATTAGAAGGTATTTTCAATGATACACTGCATATTACGTTATATTATAAGGTATTTTCAATGATACACTGCATATTACGTTATATTATAAGGTATTTTCAATGATAAACTACGATATATTAGAAGGTATTTTCAATGATACACTGCATATTACGTTATATTATAAGGTATTTTCAATGATACACTGTATATTACGTTATATTACATGGTATTTTCTATGATACACTGCATATTACATTATATTATAAGGTATTTTCAATGATACACTGCATATTACGATATGATATAATGTATTTTCAATGATACACTGCATATTACGTTTTATCGTAAGGTATTTTCAATGATACACTGCATATTACGTTATATTATAAGGTATTTTCAATGATACACTGGATATTACGCTATATTATAAGGTATTTTCAAAGATACACTACAAATTACGATATGTTATAAGGTATTTTCAATGGTACACTGCATATTACGTTATATTATATGGTATTTTCAATGATACACTGCATATTACGATATGTAATAAGGTATTTTCAATGATACACTGCATATTACGTTATATTACATGGTATTTTCAATGATACACTGCATATTACGTTATATTATAAGGTATTTTCAATGATACACTGCATATTACGTTATATTATAAGGTATTTTCAATGATACACTGCATATTACGTTATATTATAAGGTATTTTCAAAGATACACTACAAATTACGATATGTTATAATGTATTTTCAATGATACACTGCATATTACGTTATATTACATGGTATTTTCAATGATACACTGCATATTACGTTATATTATAAGGTATTTTCAATGATAAACTACGATATATTAGAAGGTATTTTCTATGATACACTGCATATTACGTTATATTACCAGGTATTTTCAATGATACACTGCATATTACGTTATATTATAAGGTATTATCAAAGATACACTACAAATTACGATATGTTATAAGGTATTTTCAATGGTACACTGCATATTACGTTATATTACATGGTATTTTCAATGATACACTGCATATTACGTTATATTATAAGGTATTTTCAATGATACACTGCATATTACGATATGTTATAAGGTATTTTCAATGATACACTGCATATTACGTTATATTATAAGGTATTTTCAATGATAAACTACGATATATTAGAAGGTATTTTCAATGATACACTGCATATTACGTTATATTATAAGGTATTTTCAATGATAAACTACGATATATTAGAAGGTATTTTCAATGATACACTGCATATTACGTTATATTATAAGGTATTTTCAATGATAAACTACGATATATTAGAAGGTATTTTCAATGATACACTGCATATTACGTTATTTTATAAGGTATTTTCAATGATAAACTACGATATATTAGAAGGTATTTTCAATGATACACTGCATATTACGTTATATTACATGGTATTTTCTATGATACACTGCATATTACGTTATATTATAAGGTATTTTCAATGATACACTGCATATTACGTTATATCGTAAGGTATTTTCAATGATACACTGCATATTACGTTATATTATAAGGTATTTTCAATGATACACTGCATATTACGTTATATTATAAGGTATTTTCAATGATACACTGCATATTACGTTATATTATAAGGTATTTTCAATGATACACTGCATATTACGATATGTTATAAGGTATTTTCAATGATACACTGTATATTACGTTATATTATAAGGTATTTTCAATGATACACTGCATATTACGTTATATTATAAGCTATTTTCAATGATAAACTACGATATATTAGAAGGTATTTTCAATGATACACTGCATATTACGTTATATTATAAGGTATTTTCAATGATAAACTACGATATATTAGAAGGTATTTTCAATGATACACTGCATATTACGTTATATTATAAGGTATTTTCAATGATACACTGCATATTACGTTATATTATAAGGTATTTTCAATGATAAACTACGATATATTAGAAGGTATTTTCAATGATACACTGCATATTACGTTATATTATAAGGTATTTTCAATGATACACTGTATATTACGTTATATTACATGGTATTTTCTATGATACACTGCATATTACGTTATATTATAAGGTATTTTCAATGATACACTGCATATTACGATATGATATAATGTATTTTCAATGATACACTGCATATTACGTTATATCGTAAGGTATTTTCAATGATACACTGCATATTACGTTATATTATAAGGTATTTTCAATGATACACTGGATATTACGCTATATTATAAGGTATTTTCAAAGATACACTACAAATTACGATATGTTATAAGGTATTTTCAATGGTACACTGCATATTACGTTATATTATAAGGTATTTTCAATGATACACTGCATATTACGATATGTAATAAGGTATTTTCAATGATACACTGCATATTACGTTATATTACATGGTATTTTCTATGATACACTGCATATTACGTTATATTATAAGGTATTTTCAATGATACACTGCATATTACGTTATATTATAAGGTATTTTCAATGATACACTGCATATTACGTTATATTATAAGGTATTTTCAAAGATACACTACAAATTACGATATGTTATAATGTATTTTCAATGATACACTGCATATTACGTTATATTACATGGTATTTTCAATGATACACTGCATATTACGTTATATTATAAGGTATTTTCAATGATAAACTACGATATATTAGAAGGTATTTTCAATGATACACTGCATATTACGTTATATTATAAGGTATTTTCAATGATACACTGTATATTACGTTATATTACATGGTATTTTCTATGATACACTGCATATTACGTTATATTATAAGGTATTTTCAATGATACACTGCATATTACGTTATATTATAAGGTATTTTCAATGATACACTGCATATTACGATATGATATAAGGTATTTTCAATGATACACTGCATATTACGTTATATCGTAAGGTATTTTCAATGATACACTGCATATTACGTTATATTATAAGGTATTTTCAATGATACACTGCATATTACGTTATATTATAAGGTATTTTCAATGATACACTGCATATTACGTTATATTATAAGGTATTTTCAATGATACACTGCATATTACGTTATATTAGAAGGTATTTTCAATGATACACTGCATATTACGTTATATTACAAGGTATTTTCAATGATACACTGCATATTACGTTATATTATAAGGTATTATCAAAGATACACTACAAACTACGATATATTAGAAGGTATTTTCAATGATACACTGTATATTACGTTATATTATAAGGTATTTTTAATGATACACTGTATATTACGTTATATTACATGGTATTTTCTATGATACACTGCATATTACGTTATATTACCAGGTATTTTCAATGATACACTGCATATTACGTTATATTATAAGGTATTATCAAAGATACACTACAAATTACGATATGTTATAAGGTATTTTCAATGGTACACTGCATATTACGTTATATTACATGGTATTTTCAATGATACACTGCATATTACGTTATATTATAAGGTATTTTCAATGATACACTGCATATTACGATATGTTATAAGGTATTTTCAATGATACACTGCATATTACGTTATATTATAAGGTATTTTCAATGATAAACTACGATATATTAGAAGGTATTTTCAATGATACACTGCATATTACGTTATATTATAAGGTATTTTCAATGATACACTGCATATTACGTTATATTATAAGGTATTTTCAATGATACACTGCATATTACGTTATATTATAAGGTATTTTCAAAGATACACTACAAATTACGATATGTTATAATGTATTTTCAATGATACACTGCATATTACGTTATATTACATGGTATTTTCAATGATACACTGCATATTACGTTATATTATAAGGTATTTTCAATGATAAACTACGATATATTAGAAGGTATTTTCAATGATACACTGCATATTACGTTATATTATAAGGTATTTTCAATGATACACTGTATATTACGTTATATTACATGGTATTTTCTATGATACACTGCATATTACGTTATATTATAAGGTATTTTCAATGATACACTGCATATTACGTTATATTATAAGGTATTTTCAATGATACACTGCATATTACGTTATATTATAAGGTATTTTCAATGATACACTGCATATTACGTTATATTATAAGGTATTTTCAATGATACACTGCATATTACGTTATATTAGAAGGTATTTTCAATGATACACTGCATATTACGTTATATTACCAGGTATTTTCAATGATACACTGCATATTACGTTATATTATAAGGTATTATCAAAGATACACTACAAACTACGATATATTAGAAGGTATTTTCAATGATACACTGTATATTACGTTATATTATAAGGTATTTTTAATGATACACTGTATATTACGTTATATTACATGGTATTGTCTATGATACACTGCATATTACGTTATATTACCAGGTATTTTCAATGATACACTGCATATTACGTTATATTATAAGGTATTATCAAAGATACACTACAAATTACGATATGTTATAAGGTATTTTCAATGGTACACTGCATATTACGTTATATTACATGGTATTTTCAATGATACACTGCATATTACGTTATATTATAAGGTATTTTCAATGATACACTGCATATTACGATATGTTATAAGGTATTTTCAATGATACACTGCATATTACGTTATATTATAAGGTATTTTCAATGATAAACTACGATATATTAGAAGGTATTTTCAATGATACACTGCATATTACGTTATATTATAAGGTATTTTCAATGATAAACTACGATATATTAGAAGGTATTTTCAATGATACACTGCATATTACGTTATATTATAAGGTATTTTCAATGATAAACTACGATATATTATAAGGTATTTTCAATGATACACTGCATATTACGTTATTTTATAAGGTATTTTCAATGATAAACTACGATATATTAGAAGGTATTTTCAATGATACACTGCATATTACGTTATATTACATGGTATTTTCTATGATACACTGCATATTACGTTATATTATAAGGTATTTTCAATGATACACTGCATATTACGTTATATCGTAAGGTATTTTCAATGATACACTGCATATTACGTTATATTATAAGGTATTTTCAATGATACACTGCATATTACGTTATATTATAAGGTATTTTCAATGATACACTGCATATTACGTTATATTATAAGGTATTTTCAATGATACACTGCATATTACGATATGTTATAAGGTATTTTCAATGATACACTGTATATTACGTTATATTATAAGGTATTTTCAATGATACACTGCATATTACGTTATATTATAAGGTATTTTCAATGATAAACTACGATATATTAGAAGGTATTTTCAATGATACACTGCATATTACGTTATATTATAAGGTATTTTCAATGATAAACTACGATATATTAGAAGGTATTTTCAATGATACACTGCATATTACGTTATATTATAAGGTATTTTCAATGATACACTGCATATTACGTTATATTATAAGGTATTTTCAATGATAAACTACGATATATTAGAAGGTATTTTCAATGATACACTGCATATTACGTTATATTATAAGGTATTTTCAATGATACACTGTATATTACGTTATATTACATGGTATTTTCTATGATACACTGCATATTACATTATATTATAAGGTATTTTCAATGATACACTGCATATTACGATATGATATAATGTATTTTCAATGATACACTGCATATTACGTTTTATCGTAAGGTATTTTCAATGATACACTGCATATTACGTTATATTATAAGGTATTTTCAATGATACACTGCATATTACGCTATATTATAAGGTATTTTCAAAGATACACTACAAATTACGATATGTTATAAGGTATTTTCAATGGTACACTGCATATTACGTTATATTATATGGAATTTTCAATGATACACTGCATATTACGATATGTAATAAGGTATTTTCAATGATACACTGCATATTACGTTATATTACATGGTATTTTCTATGATACACTGCATATTACGTTATATTATAAGGTATTTTCAATGATACACTGCATATTACGTTATATTATAAGGTATTTTCAATGATACACTGCATATTACGTTATATTATAAGGTATTTTCAAAGATACACTACAAATTACGATATGTTATAATGTATTTTCAATGATACACTGCATATTACGTTATATTACATGGTATTTTCAATGATACACTGCATATTACGTTATATTATAAGGTATTTTCAATGATAAACTACGATATATTAGAAGGTATTTTCAATGATACACTGCATATTACGTTATATTATAAGGTATTTTCAATGATACACTGTATATTACGTTATATTACATGGTATTTTCTATGATACACTGCATATTACGTTATATTATAAGGTATTTTCAATGATACACTGCATATTACGATATGATATAAGGTATTTTCAATGATACACTGCATATTACGTTATATCGTAAGGTATTTTCAATGATACACTGCATATTACGTTATATTATAAGGTATTTTCAATGATACACTGCATATTACGTTATATTATAAGGTATTTTCAATGATACACTGCATATTACGCTATATTATAAGGTATTTTCAATGATACACTGCATATTACGCTATATTATAAGGTATTTTCAATGATACACTACATATTACGTTATATTATAAGGTATTTTCAATGATACACTGCATGTTACGTTATATTATAAGGTATTTTCAATGATACACTGCATATTACGTTATATTATAAGGTATTTTCTATGATACACTGCATATTAGGATATGTTATAAGGTATTTTCAATGATACCCTGCATATTACGTTATATTATAAGGTATTTTCAATGATAAACTACGATATATTAGAAGGTATTTTCAATGATACACTGCATATTACGATATGTTATAAGGTATTTTCAATGATACACTGTATATTACGTTATATTATAAGGTATTTTCAATGATACACTGTATATTACGTTATATTACATGGTATTTTCTATGATACACTGCATATTACGTTATATTATAAGGTATTTTCAATGATACACTGCATATTACGTTATATTATAAGGTATTTTCAATGATACACTGCATATTACGTTATATTATAAGGTATTTTCAATGATACACTGCATATTACGTTATATTATAAGGTATTTTCAATGATACACTGCATATTACGCTATATTATAAGGTATTTTCAATGATACACTGCATATTACGCTATATTATAAGGTATTTTCAATGATACACTACATATTACGTTATATTATAAGGTATTTTCAATGATACACTGCATGTTACGTTATATTATAAGGTATTTTCAATGATACACTGCATATTACGTTATATTATAAGGTATTTTCAATGATACACTGGATATTACGCTATATTATAAGGTATTTTCAAAGATACACTACAAATTACGATATGTTATAAGGTATTTTCAATGGTACACTGCATATTACGTTATATTATATGGTATTTTCAATGATACACTGCATATTACGATATGTAATAAGGTATTTTCAATGATACACTGCATATTACGTTATATTACATGGTATTTTCATTGATACACTGCATATTACGTTATATTATAAGGTATTTTCAATGATACACTGCATATTACGTTATATTATAAGGTATTTTCAATGATACACTGCATATTACGTTATATTAGAATGTATTTTCAATGATACACTGTATATTACGTTATATTACATGGTATTTTCTATGATACACTGCATATTACGTTATATTATAAGGTATTTTCAATGATACACTGCATATTACGTAATATTATAAGGTATTTTCAAAGATACACTACAAATTACGATATGTTATAATGTATTTTCAATGATACACTGCATATTACGTTATATTACATGGTATTTTCAATGATACACTGCATATTACGATATATTACCAGGTATTTTCAATGATACACTGCATATTACGTTATATTATAAGGTATTATTAAAGATACACTACAAACTACGATATATTAGAAGGTATTTTCAATGATACACTGTATATTACGTTATATTATAAGGTATTTTCAATGATACACTGTATATTACGTTATATTACATGGTATTTTCTATGATACACTGCATATTACGTTATATTACCAGGTATTTTCAATGATACACTGTATATTACGTTATATTATAAGGTATTTTCAATGATACACTGTATATTACGTTATATTACATGGTATTTTCTATGATACACTGCATATTACGTTATATTACCAGGTATTTTCAATGATACACTGCATATTACGTTATATTATAAGGTATTATCAAAGATACACTACAAATTACGATATGTTATAAGGTATTTTCAATGGTACACTGCATATTACGTTATATTACATGGTATTTTCAATGATACACTGCATATTACGTTATATTATAAGGTATTTTCAATGATACACTGCATATTACGATATGTTATAAGGTATTTTCAATGATACACTGCATATTACGTTATATTATAAGGTATTTTCAATGATAAACTACGATATATTAGAAGGTATTGTCATTGATACACTGCATATTACGTTATATTATAAGGTATTTTCAATGATAAACTACGATATATTAGAAGGTATTTTCAATGATACACTGCATATTACGTTATATTATAAGGTATTTTCAATGATACACTGCATATTACGTTATATTATAAGGTATTTTCAATGATACACTGCATATTACGTTATATTATAAGGTATTTTCAATGATACACTGCATATTACGCTATATTATAAGGTATTTTCAATGATACACTGCATATTACGCTATATTATAAGGTATTTTCAATGATACACTACATATTACGTTATATTATAAGGTATTTTCAATGATACACTGCATGTTACGTTATATTATAAGGTATTTTCAATGATACACTGCATATTACGTTATATTATAAGGTATTTTCAATGATACACTGCATATTACGTTATATTATAAGGTATTTTCAATGATACACTGCATATTACGTTATATTATAAGGTATATTCAATGATACACTGCATATTACGTTATATTATAAGGTATATTCAATGATACACTGCATATTACGTTATATTATAAGGTATTTTCAATGATACACTGCATATTACGTTATATTATAAGTTATTTTCAATGATACACTGTATATTACGTTATATTACATGGTATTTTCTATGATACACTGCATATTACGTTATATTATAAGGTATTTTCAATGATACACTGCATATTACGATATGATATAAGGTATTTTCAATGATACACTGCATATTACGTTATATCGTAAGGTATTTTCAATGATACACTGCATATTACGTTATATTATAAGGTATTTTCAATGATACACTGGATATTACGCTATATTATAAGGTATTTTCAAAGATACACTACAAATTACGATATGTTATAAGGTATTTTCAATGGTACACTGCATATTACGTTATATTATATGGTATTTTCAATGATACACTGCATATTACGATATGTAATAAGGTATTTTCAATGATACACTGCATATTACGTTATATTACATGGTATTTTCATTGATACACTGCATATTACGTTATATTATAAGGTATTTTCAATGATACACTGCATATTACGTTATATTATAAGGTATTTTCAATGATACACTGCATATTACGTTATATTATAATGTATTTTCAATGATACACTGTATATTACGTTATATTACATGGTATTTTCTATGATACACTGCATATTACGTTATATTATAAGGTATTTTCAATGATACACTGCATATTACGTAATATTATAAGGTATTTTCAAAGATACACTACAAATTACAATATGTTATAATGTATTTTCAATGATACACTGCATATTACGTTATATTACATGGTATTTTCAATGACACACTGCATATTACGTTATATTATAAGGTATTTTCAATGATAAACTACGATATATTAGAAGGTATTTTCAATGATACACTGCATATTACGTTATATTATAAGGTATTTTCAATGATACACTGTATATTACGTTATATTACATGGTATTTTCTATGATACACTGCATATTACGTTATATTATAAGGTATTTTCAATGATACACTGCATATTACGATATGATATAAGGTATTTTCAATGATACACTGCATATTACGATATGATATAAGGTATTTTCAATGATACACTGCATATTACGTTATATTATAAGGTATTTTCAATGATACACTGGATATTACGCTATATTATAAGGTATTTTCAAAGATACACTACAAATTACGATATGTTATAAGGTATTGTCAATGGTACACTGCATATTACGTTATATTATATGGTATTTTCAATGATACACTGCATATTACGATATGTAATAAGGTATTTTCAATGATACACTGCATATTACGTTATATTACATGGTATTTTCATTGATACACTGCATATTACGTTATATTATAAGGTATTTTCAATGATACACTGCATATTACGTTATATTATAAGGTATTTTCAATGATACACTGCATATTACGTTATATTATAATGTATTTTCAATGATACACTGTATATTACGTTATATTACATGGTATTTTCTATGATACACTGCATATTACGTTATATTATAAGGTATTTTCAATGATACACTGCATATTACGTAATATTATAAGGTATTTTCAATGATAAACTACGATATATTAGAAGGTATTTTCAATGATACACTGCATATTACGTTATATTATAAGGTATTTTCAATGATAAACTACGATATATTAGAAGGTATTTTCAATGATACACTGCATATTACGTTATATTATAAGGTATTTTCAATGATACACTGCATATTACGTTATATTATAAGGTATTTTCAATGATAAACTACGATATATTAGAAGGTATTTTCAATGATACACTGCATATTACGTTATATTATAAGGTATTTTCAATGATACACTGTATATTACGTTATATTACATGGTATTTTCTATGATACACTGCATATTACATTATATTATAAGGTATTTTCAATGATACACTGCATATTACGATATGATATAATGTATTTTCAATGATACACTGCATATTACGTTTTATCGTAAGGTATTTTCAATGATACACTGCATATTACGTTATATTATAAGGTATTTTCAATGATACACTGGATATTACGCTATATTATAAGGTATTTTCAAAGATACACTACAAATTACGATATGTTATAAGGTATTTTCAATGGTACACTGCATATTACGTTATATTATATGGAATTTTCAATGATACACTGCATATTACGATATGTAATAAGGTATTTTCAATGATACACTGCATATTACGTTATATTACATGGTATTTTCTATGATACACTGCATATTACGTTATATTATAAGGTATTTTCAATGATACACTGCATATTACGTTATATTATAAGGTATTTTCAATGATACACTGCATATTACGTTATATTATAAGGTATTTTCAAAGATACACTACAAATTACGATATGTTATAATGTATTTTCAATGATACACTGCATATTACGTTATATTACATGGTATTTTCAATGATACACTGCATATTACGTTATATTATAAGGTATTTTCAATGATAAACTACGATATATTAGAAGGTATTTTCTATGATACACTGCATATTACGTTATATTACCAGGTATTTTCAATGATACACTGCATATTACGTTATATTATAAGGTATTATCAAAGATACACTACAAATTACGATATGTTATAAGGTATTTTCAATGGTACACTGCATATTACGTTATATTACATGGTATTTTCAATGATACACTGCATATTACGTTATATTATAAGGTATTTTCAATGATACACTGCATATTACGATATGTTATAAGGTATTTTCAATGATACACTGCATATTACGTTATATTATAAGGTATTTTCAATGATAAACTACGATATATTAGAAGGTATTTTCAATGATACACTGCATATTACGTTATATTATAAGGTATTTTCAATGATAAACTACGATATATTAGAAGGTATTTTCAATGATACACTGCATATTACGTTATATTATAAGGTATTTTCAAAGATAAACTACGATATATTAGAAGGTATTTTCAATGATACACTGCATATTACGTTATTTTATAAGGTATTTTCAATGATAAACTACGATATATTAGAAGGTATTTTCAATGATACACTGCATATTACGTTATATTACATGGTATTTTCTATGATACACTGCATATTACGTTATATTATAAGGTATTTTCAATGATACACTGCATATTACGTTATATCGTAAGGTATTTTCAATGATACACTGCATATTACGTTATATTATAAGGTATTTTCAATGATACACTGCATATTACGTTATATTATAAGGTATTTTCAATGATACACTGCATATTACGTTATATTATAAGGTATTTTCAATGATACACTGCATATTACGATATGTTATAAGGTATTTTCAATGATACACTGTATATTACGTTATATTATAAGGTATTTTCAATGATACACTGCATATTACGTTATATTATAAGCTATTTTCAATGATAAACTACGATATATTAGAAGGTATTTTCAATGATACACTGCATATTACGTTATATTATAAGGTATTTTCAAAGATACACTACAAATTACGATATGTTATAATGTATTTTCAATGATACACTGCATATTACGTTATATTACATGGTATTTTCAATGATACACTGCATATTACGTTATATTATAAGGTATTTTCAATGATAAACTACGATATATTAGAAGGTATTTTCAATGATACACTGCATATTACGTTATATTATAAGGTATTTTCAATGATACACTGTATATTACGTTATATTACATGGTATTTTCTATGATACACTGCATATTACGTTATATTATAAGGTATTTTCAATGATACACTGCATATTACGTTATATTATAAGGTATTTTCAATGATACACTGCATATTACGATATGATATAAGGTATTTTCAATGATACACTGCATATTACGTTATATTATAAGGTATTTTCAATGATAAACTACGATATATTAGAAGGTATTTTCAATGATACACTGTATATTACGTTATATTATAAGGTATTTTTAATGATACACTGTATATTACGTTATATTACATGGTATTTTCTATGATACACTGCATATTACGTTATATTACCAGGTATTTTCAATGATACACTGCATATTACGTTATATTATAAGGTATTATCAAAGATACACTACAAATTACGATATGTTATAAGGTATTTTCAATGGTACACTGCATATTACGTTATATTACATGGTATTTTCAATGATACACTGCATATTACGTTATATTATAAGGTATTTTCAATGATACACTGCATATTACGATATGTTATAAGGTATTTTCAATGATACACTGCATATTACGTTATATTATAAGGTATTTTCAATGATAAACTACGATATATTAGAAGGTATTTTCAATGATACACTGCATATTACGTTATATTATAAGGTATTTTCAATGATAAACTACGATATATTAGAAGGTATTTTCAATGATACACTGCATATTACGTTATATTATAAGGTATTTTCAATGATAAACTACGATATATTAGAAGGTATTTTCAATGATACACTGCATATTACGTTATTTTATAAGGTATTTTCAATGATAAACTACGATATATTAGAAGGTATTTTCAATGATACACTGCATATTACGTTATATTACATGGTATTTTCTATGATACACTGCATATTACGTTATATTATAAGGTATTTTCAATGATACACTGCATATTACGTTATATCGTAAGGTATTTTCAATGATACACTGCATATTACGTTATATTATAAGGTATTTTCAATGATACACTGCATATTACGTTATATTATAAGGTATTTTCAATGATACACTGCATATTACGTTATATTATAAGGTATTTTCAATGATACACTGCATATTACGATATGTTATAAGGTATTTTCAATGATACACTGTATATTACGTTATATTATAAGGTATTTTCAATGATACACTGCATATTACGTTATATTATAAGGTATTTTCAATGATAAACTACGATATATTAGAAGGTATTTTCAATGATACACTGCATATTACGTTATATTATAAGGTATTTTCAATGATAAACTACGATATATTAGAAGGTATTTTCAATGATACACTGCATATTACGTTATATTATAAGGTATTTTCAATGATACACTGCATATTACGTTATATTATAAGGTATTTTCAATGATAAACTACGATATATTAGAAGGTATTTTCAATGATACACTGCATATTACGTTATATTACATGGTATTTTCTATGATACACTGCATATTACGTTATATTATAAGGTATTTTCAATGATACACTGCATATTACGTTATATTATAAGGTATTTTCAATGATACACTGCATATTACGTTATATTATAAGGTATTTTCAAAGATACACTACAAATTACGATATGTTATAATGTATTTTCAATGATACACTGCATATTACGTTATATTACATGGTATTTTCAATGATACACTGCATATTACGTTATATTATAAGGTATTTTCAATGATAAACTACGATATATTAGAAGGTATTTTCTATGATACACTGCATATTACGTTATATTACCAGGTATTTTCAATGATACACTGCATATTACGTTATATTATAAGGTATTATCAAAGATACACTACAAATTACGATATGTTATAAGGTATTTTCAATGGTACACTGCATATTACGTTATATTACATGGTATTTTCAATGATACACTGCATATTACGTTATATTATAAGGTATTTTCAATGATACACTGCATATTACGATATGTTATAAGGTATTTTCAATGATACACTGCATATTACGTTATATTATAAGGTATTTTCAATGATAAACTACGATATATTAGAAGGTATTTTCAATGATACACTGCATATTACGTTATATTATAAGGTATTTTCAATGATAAACTACGATATATTAGAAGGTATTTTCAATGATACACTGCATATTACGTTATATTATAAGGTATTTTCAATGATAAACTACGATATATTAGAAGGTATTTTCAATGATACACTGCATATTACGTTATTTTATAAGGTATTTTCAATGATAAACTACGATATATTAGAAGGTATTTTCAATGATACACTGCATATTACGTTATATTACATGGTATTGTCTATGATACACTGCATATTACGTTATATTATAAGGTATTTTCAATGATACACTGCATATTACGTTATATCGTAAGGTATTTTCAATGATACACTGCATATTACGTTATATTATAAGGTATTTTCAATGATACACTGCATATTACGTTATATTATAAGGTATTTTCAATGATACACTGCATATTACGTTATATTATAAGGTATTTTCAATGATACACTGCATATTACGATATGTTATAAGGTATTTTCAATGATACACTGTATATTACGTTATATTATAAGGTATTTTCAATGATACACTGCATATTACGTTATATTATAAGCTATTTTCAATGATAAACTACGATATATTAGAAGGTATTTTCAATGATACACTGCATATTACGTTATATTATAAGGTATTTTCAAAGATACACTACAAATTACGATATGTTATAATGTATTTTCAATGATACACTGCATATTACGTTATATTACATGGTATTTTCAATGATACACTGCATATTACGTTATATTATAAGGTATTTTCAATGATAAACTACGATATATTAGAAGGTATTTTCAATGATACACTGCATATTACGTTATATTATAAGGTATTTTCAATGATACACTGTATATTACGTTATATTACATGGTATTTTCTATGATACACTGCATATTACGTTATATTATAAGGTATTTTCAATGATACACTGCATATTACGTTATATTATAAGGTATTTTCAATGATACACTGCATATTACGATATGATATAAGGTATTTTCAATGATACACTGCATATTACGTTATATTATAAGGTATTTTCAATGATAAACTACGATATATTAGAAGGTATTTTCAATGATACACTGTATATTACGTTATATTATAAGGTATTTTTAATGATACACTGTATATTACGTTATATTACATGGTATTTTCTATGATACACTGCATATTACGTTATATTACCAGGTATTTTCAATGATACACTGCATATTACGTTATATTATAAGGTATTATCAAAGATACACTACAAATTACGATATGTTATAAGGTATTTTCAATGGTACACTGCATATTACGTTATATTACATGGTATTTTCAATGATACACTGCATATTACGTTATATTATAAGGTATTTTCAATGATACACTGCATATTACGATATGTTATAAGGTATTTTCAATGATACACTGCATATTACGTTATATTATAAGGTATTTTCAATGATAAACTACGATATATTAGAAGGTATTTTCAATGATACACTGCATATTACGTTATATTATAAGGTATTTTCAATGATAAACTACGATATATTAGAAGGTATTTTCAATGATACACTGCATATTACGTTATATTATAAGGTATTTTCAATGATAAACTACGATATATTAGAAGGTATTTTCAATGATACACTGCATATTACGTTATTTTATAAGGTATTTTCAATGATAAACTACGATATATTAGAAGGTATTTTCAATGATACACTGCATATTACGTTATATTACATGGTATTTTCTATGATACACTGCATATTACGTTATATTATAAGGTATTTTCAATGATACACTGCATATTACGTTATATCGTAAGGTATTTTCAATGATACACTGCATATTACGTTATATTATAAGGTATTTTCAATGATACACTGCATATTACGTTATATTATAAGGTATTTTCAATGATACACTGCATATTACGTTATATTATAAGGTATTTTCAATGATACACTGCATATTACGATATGTTATAAGGTATTTTCAATGATACACTGTATATTACGTTATATTATAAGGTATTTTCAATGATACACTGCATATTACGTTATATTATAAGGTATTTTCAATGATAAACTACGATATATTAGAAGGTATTTTCAATGATACACTGCATATTACGTTATATTATAAGGTATTTTCAATGATAAACTACGATATATTAGAAGGTATTTTCAATGATACACTGCATATTACGTTATATTATAAGGTATTTTCAATGATACACTGCATATTACGTTATATTATAAGGTATTTTCAATGATAAACTACGATATATTAGAAGGTATTTTCAATGATACACTGCATATTACGTTATATTATAAGGTATTTTCAATGATACACTGTATATTACGTTATATTACATGGTATTTTCTATGATACACTGCATATTACATTATATTATAAGGTATTTTCAATGATACACTGCATATTACGATATGATATAATGTATTTTCAATGATACACTCCATATTACGTTTTATCGTAAGGTATTTTCAATGATACACTGCATATTACGTTATATTATAAGGTATTTTCAATGATACACTGGATATTACGCTATATTATAAGGTATTTTCAAAGATACACTACAAATTACGATATGTTATAAGGTATTTTCAATGGTACACTGCATATTACGTTATATTATATGGAATTTTCAATGATACACTGCATATTACGATATGTAATAAGGTATTTTCAATGATACACTGCATATTACGTTATATTACATGGTATTTTCTATGATACACTGCATATTACGTTATATTATAAGGTATTTTCAATGATACACTGCATATTACGTTATATTATAAGGTATTTTCAATGATACACTGCATATTACGTTATATTATAAGGTATTTTCAAAGGTACACTACAAATTACGATATGTTATAATGTATTTTCAATGATACACTGCATATTACGTTATATTACATGGTATTTTCAATGATACACTGCATATTACGTTATATTATAAGGTATTTTCAATGATAAACTACGATATATTAGAAGGTATTTTCTATGATACACTGCATATTACGTTATATTACCAGGTATTTTCAATGATACACTGCATATTACGTTATATTATAAGGTATTATCAAAGATACACTACAAATTACGATATGTTATAAGGTATTTTCAATGGTACACTGCATATTACGTTATATTACATGGTATTTTCAATGATACACTGCATATTACGTTATATTATAAGGTATTTTCAATGATACACTGCATATTGCGATATGTTATAAGGTATTTTCAATGATACACTGCATATTACGTTATATTATAAGGTATTTTCAATGATAAACTACGATATATTAGAAGGTATTTTCAATGATACACTGCATATTACGTTATATTATAAGGTATTTTCAATGATAAACTACGATATATTAGAAGGTATTTTCAATGATACACTGCATATTACGTTATATTATAAGGTATTTTCAATGATAAACTACGATATATTAGAAGGTATTTTCAATGATACACTGCATATTACGTTATTTTATAAGGTATTTTCAATGATAAACTACGATATATTAGAAGGTATTTTCAATGATACACTGCATATTACGTTATATTACATGGTATTTTCTATGATACACTGCATATTACGTTATATTATAAGGTATTTTCAATGATACACTGCATATTACGTTATATCGTAAGGTATTTTCAATGATACACTGCATATTACGTTATATTATAAGGTATTTTCAATGATACACTGCATATTACGTTATATTATAAGGTATTTTCAATGATACACTGCATATTACGTTATATTATAAGGTATTTTCAATGATACACTGCATATTACGATATGTTATAAGGTATTTTCAATGATACACTGTATATTACGTTATATTATAAGGTATTTTCAATGATACACTGCATATTACGTTATATTATAAGCTATTTTCAATGATAAACTACGATATATTAGAAGGTATTTTCAATGATACACTGCATATTACGTTATATTATAAGGTATTTTCAATGATAAACTACGATATATTAGAAGGTATTTTCAATGATACACTGCATATTACGTTATATTATAAGGTATTTTCAATGATACACTGCATATTACGTTATATTATAAGGTATTTTCAATGATAAACTACGATATATTAGAAGGTATTTTCAATGATACACTGCATATTACGTTATATTATAAGGTATTTTCAATGATACACTGTATATTACGTTATATTACATGGTATTTTCTATGATACACTGCATATTACGTTATATTATAAGGTATTTTCAATGATACACTGCATATTACGATATGATATAATGTATTTTCAATGATACACTGCATATTACGTTATATCGTAAGGTATTTTCAATGATACACTGCATATTACGTTATATTATAAGGTATTTTCAATGATACACTGGATATTACGCTATATTATAAGGTATTTTCAAAGATACACTACAAATTACGATATGTTATAAGGTATTTTCAATGGTACACTGCATATTACGTTATATTATATGGTATTTTCAATGATACACTGCATATTACGATATGTAATAAGGTATTTTCAATGATACACTGCATATTACGTTATATTACATGGTATTTTCTATGATACACTGCATATTACGTTATATTATAAGGTATTTTCAATGATACACTGCATATTACGTTATATTATAAGGTATTTTCAATGATACACTGCATATTACGTTATATTATAAGGTATTTTCAAAGATACACTACAAATTACGATATGTTATAATGTATTTTCAATGATACACTGCATATTACGTTATATTACATGGTATTTTCAATGATACACTGCATATTACGTTATATTATAAGGTATTTTCAATGATAAACTACGATATATTAGAAGGTATTTTCAATGATACACTGCATATTACGTTATATTATAAGGTATTTTCAATGATACACTGTATATTACGTTATATTACATGGTATTTTCTATGATACACTGCATATTACGTTATATTATAAGGTATTTTCAATGATACACTGCATATTACGTTATATTATAAGGTATTTTCAATGATACACTGCATATTACGATATGATATAAGGTATTTTCAATGATACACTGCATATTACGTTATATCGTAAGGTATTTTCAATGATACACTGCATATTACGTTATATTATAAGGTATTTTCAATGATACACTGCATATTACGTTATATTATAAGGTATTTTCAATGATACACTGCATATTACGTTATATTATAAGGTATTTTCAATGATACACTGCATATTACGTTATATTAGAAGGTATTTTCAATGATACACTGCATATTACGTTATATTACCAGGTATTTTCAATGATACACTGCATATTACGTTATATTATAAGGTATTATCAAAGATACACTACAAACTACGATATATTAGAAGGTATTTTCAATGATACACTGTATATTACGTTATATTATAAGGTATTTTTAATGATACACTGTATATTACGTTATATTACATGGTATTTTCTATGATACACTGCATATTACGTTATATTACCAGGTATTTTCAATGATACACTGCATATTACGTTATATTATAAGGTATTATCAAAGATACACTACAAATTACGATATGTTATAAGGTATTTTCAATGGTACACTGCATATTACGTTATATTACATGGTATTTTCAATGATACACTGCATATTACGTTATATTATAAGGTATTTTCAATGATACACTGCATATTACGATATGTTATAAGGTATTTTCAATGATACACTGCATATTACGTTATATTATAAGGTATTTTCAATGATAAACTACGATATATTAGAAGGTATTTTCAATGATACACTGCATATTACGTTATATTATAAGGTATTTTCAATGATACACTGCATATTACGTTATATTATAAGGTATTTTCAATGATACACTGCATATTACGTTATATTATAAGGTATTTTCAAAGATACACTACAAATTACGATATGTTATAATGTATTTTCAATGATACACTGCATATTACGTTATATTACATGGTATTTTCAATGATACACTGCATATTACGTTATATTATAAGGTATTTTCAATGATAAACTACGATATATTAGAAGGTATTTTCAATGATACACTGCATATTACGTTATATTATAAGGTATTTTCAATGATACACTGTATATTACGTTATATTACATGGTATTTTCTATGATACACTGCATATTACGTTATATTATAAGGTATTTTCAATGATACACTGCATATTACCTTATATTATAAGGTATTTTCAATGATACACTGCATATTACGATATGATATAAGGTATTTTCAATGATACACTGCATATTACGTTATATCGTAAGGTATTTTCAATGATACACTGCATATTACGTTATATTATAAGGTATTTTCAATGATACACTGCATATTACGTTATATTATAAGGTATTTTCAATGATACACTGCATATTACGTTATATTATAAGGTATTTTCAATGATACACTGCATATTACGTTATATTAGAAGGTATTTTCAATGATACACTGCATATTACGTTATATTACCAGGTATTTTCAATGATACACTGCATATTACGTTATATTATAAGGTATTATCAAAGATACACTACAAACTACGATATATTAGAAGGTATTTTCAATGATACACTTTATATTACGTTATATTATAAGGTATTTTTAATGATACACTGTATATTACGTTATATTACATGGTATTTTCTATGATACACTGCATATTACGTTATATTACCAGGTATTTTCAATGATACACTGCATATTACGTTATATTATAAGGTATTATCAAAGATACACTACAAATTACGATATGTTATAAGGTATTTTCAATGGTACACTGCATATTACGTTATATTACATGGTATTTTCAATGATACACTGCATATTACGTTATATTATAAGGTATTTTCAATGATACACTGCATATTACGATATGATATAATGTATTTTCAATGATACACTGCATATTACGTTATATCGTAAGGTATTTTCAATGATACACTGCATATTACGTTATATTATAAGGTATTTTCAATGATACACTGGATATTACGCTATATTATAAGGTATTTTCAAAGATACACTACAAATTACGATATGTTATAAGGTATTTTCAATGGTACACTGCATATTACGTTATATTATATGGTATTTTCAATGATACACTGCATATTACGATATGTAATAAGGTATTTTCAATGATACACTGCATATTACGTTATATTACATGGTATTTTCTATGATACACTGCATATTACGTTATATTATAAGGTATTTTCAATGATACACTGCATATTACGTTATATTATAAGGTATTTTCAATGATACACTGCATATTACGTTATATTATAAGGTATTTTCAAAGATACACTACAAACTACGATATATTAGAAGGTATTTTCAATGATACACTGTATATTACGTTATATTATAAGGTATTTTTAATGATACACTGTATATTACGTTATATTACATGGTATTTTCTATGATACACTGCATATTACGTTATATTACCAGGTATTTTCAATGATACACTGCATATTACGTTATATTATAAGGTATTATCAAAGATACACTACAAATTACGATATGTTATAAGGTATTTTCAATGGTACACTGCATATTACGTTATATTACATGGTATTTTCAATGATACACTGCATATTACGTTATATTATAAGGTATTTTCAATGATACACTGCATATTACGATATGTTATAAGGTATTTTCAATGATACACTGCATATTACGTTATATTATAAGGTATTTTCAATGATAAACTACGATATATTAGAAGGTATTTTCAATGATACACTGCATATTACGTTATATTATAAGGTATTTTCAATGATACACTGCATATTACGTTATATTATAAGGTATTTTCAATGATACACTGCATATTACGTTATATTATAAGGTATTTTCAAAGATACACTACAAATTACGATATGTTATAATGTATTTTCAATGATACACTGCATATTACGTTATATTACATGGTATTTTCAATGATACACTGCATATTACGTTATATTATAAGGTATTTTCAATGATAAACTACGATATATTAGAAGGTATTTTCAATGATACACTGCATATTACGTTATATTATAAGGTATTTTCAATGATACACTGTATATTACGTTATATTACATGGTATTTTCTATGATACACTGCATATTACGTTATATTATAAGGTATTTTCAATGATACACTGCATATTACGTTATATTATAAGGTATTTTCAATGATACACTGCATATTACGATATGATATAAGGTATTTTCAATGATACACTGCATATTACGTTATATCGTAAGGTATTTTCAATGATACACTGCATATTACGTTATATTATAAGGTATTTTCAATGATACACTGCATATTACGTTATATTATAAGGTATTTTCAATGATACACTGCATATTACGTTATATTATAAGGTATTTTCAATGATACACTGCATATTACGTTATATTAGAAGGTATTTTCAATGATACACTGCATATTACGTTATATTACCAGGTATTTTCAATGATACACTGCATATTACGTTATATTATAAGGTATTATCAAAGATACACTACAAACTACGATATATTAGAAGGTATTTTCAATGATACACTGTATATTACGTTATATTATAAGGTATTTTTAATGATACACTGTATATTACGTTATATTACATGGTATTTTCTATGATACACTGCATATTACGTTATATTACCAGGTATTTTCAATGATACACTGCATATTACGTTATATTATAAGGTATTATCAAAGATACACTACAAATTACGATATGTTATAAGGTATTTTCAATGATACACTGCATATTACGTTATATTACATGGTATTTTCAATGATACACTGCATATTACGTTATATTATAAGGTATTTTCAATGATACACTGCATATTACGATATGTTATAAGGTATTTTCAATGATACACTGCATATTACGTTATATTATAAGGTATTTTCAATGATAAACTACGATATATTAGAAGGTATTTTCAATGATACACTGCATATTACGTTATATTATAAGGTATTTTCAATGATAAACTACGATATATTAGAAGGTATTTTCAATGATACACTGCCTATTACGTTATATTATAAGGTATTTTCAATGATAAACTACGATATATTAGAAGGTATTTTCAATGATACACTGCATATTACGTTATTTTATAAGGTATTTTCAATGATAAACTACGATATATTAGAAGGTATTTTCAATGATACACTGCATATTACGTTATATTACATGGTATTTTCTATGATACACTGCATATTACGTTATATTATAAGGTATTTTCAATGATACACTGCATATTACGTTATATCGTAAGGTATTTTCAATGATACACTGCATATTACGTTATATTATAAGGTATTTTCAATGATACACTGCATATTACGTTATATTATAAGGTATTTTCAATGATACACTGCATATTACGTTATATTATAAGGTATTTTCAATGATACACTGCATATTACGATATGTTATAAGGTATTTTCAATGATACACTGTATATTACGTTATATTATAAGGTATTTTCAATGATACACTGCATATTACGTTATATTATAAGGTATTTTCAATGATAAACTACGATATATTAGAAGGTATTTTCAATGATACACTGCATATTACGTTATATTATAAGGTATTTTCAATGATAAACTACGATATATTAGAAGGTATTTTCAATGATACACTGCATATTACGTTATATTATAAGGTATTTTCAATGATACACTGCATATTACGTTATATTATAAGGTATTTTCAATGATAAACTACGATATATTAGAAGGTATTTTCAATGATACACTGCATATTACGTTATATTATAAGGTATTTTCAATGATACACTGTATATTACGTTATATTACATGGTATTTTCTATGATACACTGCATATTACATTATATTATAAGGTATTTTCAATGATACACTGCATATTACGATATGATATAATGTATTTTCAATGATACACTGCATATTACGTTTTATCGTAAGGTATTTTCAATGATACACTGCATATTACGTTATATTATAAGGTATTTTCAATGATACACTGGATATTACGCTATATTATAAGGTATTTTCAAAGATACACTACAAATTACGATATGTTATAAGGTATTTTCAATGATACACTGCATATTACGTTATATTATATGGAATTTTCAATGATACACTGCATATTACGATATGTAATAAGGTATTTTCAATGATACACTGCATATTACGTTATATTACATGGTATTTTCTATGATACACTGCATATTACGTTATATTATAAGGTATTTTCAATGATACACTGCATATTACGTTATATTATAAGGTATTTTCAATGATACACTGCATATTACGTTATATTATAAGGTATTTTCAAAGATACACTACAAATTACGATATGTTATAATGTATTTTCAATGATACACTGCATATTACGTTATATTACATGGTATTTTCAATGATACACTGCATATTACGTTATATTATAAGGTATTTTCAATGATAAACTACGATATATTAGAAGGTATTTTCAATGATACACTGCATATTACGTTATATTATAAGGTATTTTCAATGATACACTGTATATTACGTTATATTACATGGTATTTTCTATGATACACTGCATATTACGTTATATTATAAGGTATTTTCAATGATACACTGCATATTACGATATGATATAAGGTATTTTCAATGATACACTGCATATTACGTTATATCGTAAGGTATTTTCAATGATACACTGCATATTACGTTATATTATAAGGTATTTTCAATGATACACTGCATATTACGTTATATTATAAGGTATTTTCAATGATACACTGCATATTACGCTATATTATAAGGTATTTTCAATGATACACTGCATATTACGCTATATTATAAGGTATTTTCAATGATACACTACATATTACGTTATATTATAAGGTATTTTCAATGATACACTGCATGTTACGTTATATTATAAGGTATTTTCAATGATACACTGCATATTACGTTATATTATAAGGTATTTTCTATGATACACTGCATATTAGGATATGTTATAAGGTATTTTCAATGATACCCTGCATATTACGTTATATTATAAGGTATTTTCAATGATAAACTACGATATATTAGAAGGTATTTTCAATGATACACTGCATATTACGATATGTTATAAGGTATTTTCAATGATACACTGTATATTACGTTATATTATAAGGTATTTTCAATGATACACTGTATATTACGTTATATTACATGGTATTTTCTATGATACACTGCATATTACGTTATATTATAAGGTATTTTCAATGATACACTGCATATTACGTTATATTATAAGGTATTTTCAATGATACACTGCATATTACGTTATATTATAAGGTATTTTCAATGATACACTGCATATTACGTTATATTATAAGGTATTTTCAATGATACACTGCATATTACGCTATATTATAAGGTATTTTCAATGATACACTGCATATTACGCTATATTATAAGGTATTTTCAATGATACACTACATATTACGTTATATTATAAGGTATTTTCAATGATACACTGCATGTTACGTTATATTATAAGGTATTTTCAATGATACACTGCATATTACGTTATATTATAAGGTATTTTCAATGATACACTGCATATTACGTTATATTATAAGGTATTTTCAATGATACACTGCATATTACGTTATATTATAAGGTATATTCAATGATACACTGCATATTACGTTATATTATAAGGTATTTTCAATGATACACTGCATATTACGTTATATTATAAGTTATTTTCAATGATACACTGTATATTACGTTATATTACATGGTATTTTCTATGATACACTGCATATTACGTTATATTATAAGGTATTTTCAATGATACACTGCATATTACGATATGATATAAGGTATTTTCAATGATACACTGCATATTACGTTATATCGTAAGGTATTTTCAATGATACACTGCATATTACGTTATATTATAAGGTATTTTCAATGATACACTGGATATTACGCTATATTATAAGGTATTTTCAAAGATACACTACAAATTACGATATGTTATAAGGTATTTTCAATGGTACACTGCATATTACGTTATATTATATGGTATTTTCAATGATACACTGCATATTACGATATGTAATAAGGTATTTTCAATGATACACTGCATATTACGTTATATTACATGGTATTTTCATTGATACACTGCATATTACGTTATATTATAAGGTATTTTCAATGATACACTGCATATTACGTTATATTATAAGGTATTTTCAATGATACACTGCATATTACGTTATATTATAATGTATTTTCAATGATACACTGTATATTACGTTATATTACATGGTATTTTCTATGATACACTGCATATTACGTTATATTATAAGGTATTTTCAATGATACACTGCATATTACGTAATATTATAAGGTATTTTCAAAGATACACTACAAATTACAATATGTTATAATGTATTTTCAATGATACACTGCATATTACGTTATATTACATGGTATTATCAATGATACACTGCATATTACGTTATATTATAAGGTATTTTCAATGATAAACTACGATATATTAGAAGGTATTTTCAATGATACACTGCATATTACGTTATATTATAAGGTATTTTCAATGATACACTGTATATTACGTTATATTACATGGTATTTTCTATGATACACTGCATATTACGTTATATTATAAGGTATTTTCAATGATACACTGCATATTACGATATGATATAAGGTATTTTCAATGATACACTGCATATTACGTAATATTATAAGGTATTTTCAAAGATACACTACAAATTACGATATGTTATAATGTATTTTCAATGATACACTGCATATTACGTTATATTACATGGTATTTTCAATGATACACTACAAATTACGATATGTTATAAGGTATTTTCAATGGTACACTGCATATTACGTTATATTATATGGTATTTTCAATGATACACTGCATATTACGATATGTAATAAGGTATTTTCAATGATACACTGCATATTACGTTATATTACATGGTATTTTCATTGATACACTGCATATTACGTTATATTATAAGGTATTTTCAATGATACACTGCATATTACGTTATATTATAAGGTATTTTCAATGATACACTGCATATTACGTTATATTAGAATGTATTTTCAATGATACACTGTATATTACGTTATATTACATGGTATTTTCTATGATACACTGCATATTACGTTATATTATAAGGTATTTTCAATGATACACTGCATATTACGTAATATTATAAGGTATTTTCAAAGATACACTACAAATTACGATATGTTATAATGTATTTTCAATGATACACTGCATATTACGTTATATTACATGGTATTTTCAATGATACACTGCATATTACGATATATTACCAGGTATTTTCAATGATACACTGCATATTACGATATATTATAAGGTATTATTAAAGATACACTACAAACTACGATATATTAGAAGGTATTTTCAATGATACACTGTATATTACGTTATATTACATGGTATTTTCTATGATACACTGCATATTACGTTATATTATAAGGTATTTTCAATGATACACTGCATATTACGATATGATATAAGGTATTTTCAATGATACACTGCATATTACGTTATATCGTAAGGTATTTTCAATGATACACTGCATATTACGTTATATTATAAGGTATTTTCAATGATACACTGGATATTACGCTATATTATAAGGTATTTTCAAAGATACACTACAAATTACGATATGTTATAAGGTATTTTCAATGGTACACTGCATATTACGTTATATTATATGGTATTTTCAATGATACACTGCATATTACGATATGTAATATGGTATTTTCAATGATACACTGCATATTACGTTATATTACATGGTATTTTCATTGATACACTGCATATTACGTTATATTATAAGGTATTTTCAATGATACACTGCATATTACGTTATATTATAAGGTATTTTCAATGATACACTGCATATTACGTTATATTATAATGTATTTTCAATGATACACTGTATATTACGTTATATTACATGGTATTTTCTATGATACACTGCATATTACGTTATATTATAAGGTATTTTCAATGATACACTGCATATTACGTAATATTATAAGGTATTTTCAAAGATACACTACAAATTACAATATGTTATAATGTATTTTCAATGATACACTGCATATTACGTTATATTACATGGTATTTTCAATGATACACTGCATATTACGTTATATTATAAGGTATTTTCAATGATAAACTACGATATATTAGAAGGTATTTTCAATGATACACTGCATATTACGTTATATTATAAGGTATTTTCAATGATACACTGTATATTACGTTATATTACATGGTATTTTCTATGATACACTGCATATTACGTTATATTATAAGGTATTTTCAATGATACACTGCATATTACGATATGATATAAGGTATTTTCAATGATACACTGCATATTACGATATGATATAAGGTATTTTCAATGATACACTGCATATTACGTTATATTATAAGGTATTTTCAATGATACACTGGATATTACGCTATATTATAAGGTATTTTCAAAGATACACTACAAATTACGATATGTTATAAGGTATTTTCAATGGTACACTGCATATTACGTTATATTATATGGTATTTTCAATGATACACTGCATATTACGATATGTAATAAGGTATTTTCAATGATACACTGCATATTACGTTATATTACATGGTATTTTCATTGATACACTGCATATTACGTTATATTATAAGGTATTTTCAATGATACACTGCATATTACGTTATATTATAAGGTATTTTCAATGATACACTGCATATTACGTTATATTATAAGGTATTTTCAATGATAAACTACGATATATTAGAAGGTATTGTCATTGATACACTGCATATTACGTTATATTATAAGGTATTTTCAATGATAAACTACGATATATTAGAAGGTATTTTCAATGATACACTGCATATTACGTTATATTATAAGGTATTTTCAAAGATACACTACAAATTACGATATGTTATAATGTATTTTCAATGATACACTGCATATTACGTTATATTTCATGGTATTTTCAATGATACACTGCATATTACGTTATATTATAAGGTATTTTCAATGATAAACTACGATATATTAGAAGGTATTTTCAATGATACACTGCATATTACGTTATATTATAAGGTATTTTCAATGATACACTGTATATTACGTTATATTACATGGTATTTTCAATGATACACTGCATATTACGTTATATTATAAGGTATTTTCAATGATACACTGGATATTACGCTATATTATAAGGTATTTTCAAAGATACACTACAAATTACGATATGTTATAAGGTATTTTCAATGATACACTGCATATTACGATATGATATAAGGTATTTTCAATGATACACTGCATATTACGTTATATCGTAAGGTATTTTCAATGATACACTGCATATTACGTTATATTATAAGGTATTTTCAATGATACACTGGATATTACGCTATATTATAAGGTATTTTCAATGATACACTGCATATTACGTTATATTATAAGGTATTTTCAATGATAAACTACGATATATTAGAAGGTATTTTCAATGATACACTGCATATTACGTTATATTATAAGGTATTTTCAATGATAAACTACGATATATTAGAAGGTATTTTCAATGATACACTGCATATTACGTTATATTATAAGGTATTTTCAATGATAAACTACGATATATTCGAAGGTATTTTCAATGATACACTGCATATTACGTTATATTATAAGGTATTTTCAATGATAAACTACGATATATTAGAAGGTATTTTCAATGATACACTGCATATTACGTTATATTATAAGGTATTTTCAATGATACACTGTATATTACGTTATATTACATGGTATTTTCAATGATACACTGCATATTACGTAATATTATAAGGTATTTTCAAAGATACACTACAAATTACGATATGTTATAATGTATTTTCAATGATACACTGCATATTACGTTATATTTCATGGTATTTTCAATGATACACTGCATATTACGTTATATTATAAGGTATTTTCAATGATAAACTACGATATATTAGAAGGTATTTTCAATGATACACTGCATATTACGTTATATTATAAGGTATTTTCAATGATACACTGTATATTACGTTATATTACATGGTATTTTCTATGATACACTGCATATTACGTTATATTATAAGGTATTTTCAATGATACACTGCATATTACGATATGATATAAGGTATTTTCAATGATACACTGCATATTACGATATGATATAAGGTATTTTCAATGATACACTGCATATTACGTTATATTATAAGGTATTTTCAATGATACACTGGATATTACGCTATATTATAAGGTATTTTCAAAGATACACTACAAATTACGATATGTTATAAGGTATTTTCAATGATACACTGCATATTACGATATGATATAAGGTATTTTCAATGATACACTGCATATTACGTTATATCGTAAGGTATTTTCAATGATACACTGCATATTACGTTATATTATAAGGTATTTTCAATGATACACTGGATATTACGCTATATTATAAGGTATTTTCAATGATACACTGCATATTACGTTATATTATAAGGTATTTTCAATGATACACTGCATATTACGTTATATTATAATGTATTTTCAATGATACACTGTATATTACGTTATATTACATGGTATTTTCTATGATACACTGCATATAAACTACAAATTCAATGATAAACTACGATATATTAGAAGGTATTGTCATTGATACACTGCATATTACGTTATATTATAAGGTATTTTCAATGATAAACTACGATATATTAGAAGGTATTTTCAATGATACACTGCATATTACGTTATATTATAAGGTATTTTCAATGATAAACTACGATATATTAGAAGGTATTTTCAATGATACACTGCATATTACGTTATATTATAAGGTATTTTCAATGATAAACTACGATATATTAGAAGGTATTTTCAATGATACACTGCATATTACGTTATATTATAAGGTATTTTCAATGATAAACTACGATATATTAGAAGGTATTTTCAATGATACACTGCATATTACGTTATATTATAAGGTATTTTCAATGATAAACTACGATATATTAGAAGGTATTTTCAATGATACACTGCATATTACGTTATATTATAAGGTATTTTCAATGATAAACTACGATATATTAGAAGGTATTTTCAATGATACACTGCATATTACGTTATATTATAAGGTATTTTCAATGATACACTGTATATTACGTTATATTACATGGTATTTTCTATGATACACTGCATATTACGTTATATTATAAGGTATTTTCAATGATACACTGCATATTACGTTATATTATAAGGTATTTTCAATGATACACTGCATATTACGATATGATATAAGGTATTTTCAATGATACACTGCATATTACGTTATATCGTAAGGTATTTTCAATGATACACTGCATATTACGTTATATTATAAGGTATTTTCAATGATACACTGCATATTACGTTATATTATAAGGTATTTTCAATGATACACTGCATATTACGTTATATTATAAGGTATTTTCAATGATACACTGCATATTACGTTATATTAGAAGGTATTTTCAATGATACACTGCATATTACGTTATATTACCAGGTATTTTCAATGATACACTGCATATTACGTTATATTATAAGGTATTATCAAAGATACACTACAAACTACGATATATTAGAAGGTATTTTCAATGATACACTGTATATTACGTTATATTATAAGGTATTTTCAATGATACACTGTATATTACGTTATATTACATGGTATTTTCTATGATACACTGCATATTACGTTATATTACCAGGTATTTTCAATGATACACTGCATATTACGTTATATTATAAGGTATTATCAAAGATACACTACAAATTACGATATGTTATAAGGTATTTTCAATGGTACACTGCATATTACGTTATATTACATGGTATTTTCAATGATACACTGCATATTACGTTATATTATAAGGTATTTTCAATGATACACTGCATATTACGATATGTTATAAGGTATTTTCAATGATACACTGCATATTACGTTATATTATAAGGTATTTTCAATGATAAACTACGATATATTAGAAGGTATTGTCATTGATACACTGCATATTACGTTATATTATAAGGTATTTTCAATGATAAACTACGATATATTATAAGGTATTTTCAATGATACACTGCATATTACGTTATATTATAAGGTATTTTCAAAGATACACTACAAATTACGATATGTTATAATGTATTTTCAATGATACACTGCATATTACGTTATATTACATGGTATTTTCAATGATACACTGCATATTACGTTATATTATAAGGTATTTTCAATGATAAACTACGATATATTAGAAGGTATTTTCAATGATACACTGCATATTACGTTATATTATAAGGTATTTTCAATGATACACTGTATATTACGTTATATTACATGGTATTTTCTATGATACACTGCATATTACGTTATATTATAAGGTATTTTCAATGATACACTGCATATTACGTTATATTATAAGGTATTTTCAATGATACACTGCATATTACGATATGATATAAGGTATTTTCAATGATACACTGCATATTACGTTATATCGTAAGGTATTTTCAATGATACACTGCATATTACGTTATATTATAAGGTATTTTCAATGATACACTGCATATTACGTTATATTACCAGGTATTTTCAATGATACACTGCATATTACGTTATATTATAAGGTATTATCAAAGATACACTACAAACTACGATATATTAGAAGGTATTTTCAATGATACACTGCATATTACGTTATATTATAAGGTATTTTCAATGATACACTGTATATTACGTTATATTACATGGTATTTTCTATGATACACTGCATATTACGTTATATTATAAGGTATTTTCAATGATACACTGCATATTACGTTATATTATAAGGTATTTTCAATGATACACTGCATATTACGATATGATATAAGGTATTTTCAATGATACACTGCATATTACGTTATATCGTAAGGTATTTTCAATGATACACTGCATATTACGTTATATTATAAGGTATTTTCAATGATACACTGCATATTACGTTATATTATAAGGTATTTTCAATGATACACTGCATATTACGTTATATTATAAGGTATTTTCAATGATACACTGCATATTACGTTATATTAGAAGGTATTTTCAATGATACACTGCATATTACGTTATATTACCAGGTATTTTCAATGATACACTGCATATTACGTTATATTATAAGGTATTATCAAAGATACACTACAAATTACGATATGTTATAAGGTATTTTCAATGGTACACTGCATATTACGTTATATTACATGGTATTTTCAATGATACACTGCATATTACGTTATATTATAAGGTATTTTCAATGATACACTGCATATTACGATATGTTATAAGGTATTTTCAATGATACACTGCATATTACGTTATATTATAAGGTATTTTCAATGATAAACTACGATATATTAGAATGTATTTTCAATGATACACTGCATATTACGTTATATTATAAGGTATTTTCAATGATACACTGCATATTACGTTATATCGTAAGGTATTTTCAATGATACACTGCATATTACGTTATATTATAAGGTATTTTCAATGATACACTGCATATTACGTTATATTATAAGGTATTTTCAATGATACACTGCATATTACGTTATATTATAAGGTATTTTCAATGATACACTGCATATTACGATATGTTATAAGGTATTTTCAATGATACACTGTATATTACGTTATATTATAAGGTATTTTCAATGATACACTGCATATTACGTTATATTATAAGGTATTTTCAATGATAAACTACGATATATTAGAAGGTATTTTCAATGATACACTGCATATTACGTTATATTATAAGGTATTTTCAATGATAAACTACGATATATTAGAAGGTATTTTCAATGATACACTGCATATTACGTTATATTATAAGGTATTTTCAATGATACACTGCATATTACGTTATATTATAAGGTATTTTCAATGATAAACTACGATATATTAGAAGGTATTTTCAATGATACACTGCATAATACGTTATATTATAAGGTATTTTCAATGATACACTGCATATTACGTTATATTATAAGGTATTTTCAATGATAAACTACGATATATTAGAAGGTATTTTCAATGATACACTGCATATTACGTTATATTATAAGGTATTTTCAATGATAAACTACGATATATTAGAAGGTATTTTCAATGATACACTGCATATTACGTTATTTTATAAGGTATTTTCAATGATAAACTACGATATATTAGAAGGTATTTTCAATGATACACTGCATATTACGTTATATTACATGGTATTTTCTATGATACACTGCATATTACGTTATATTATAAGGTATTTTCAATGATACACTGCATATTACGTTATATCGTAAGGTATTTTCAATGATACACTGCATATTACGTTATATTATAAGGTATTTTCAATGATACACTGCATATTACGTTATATTATAAGGTATTTTCAATGATACACTGCATATTACGTTATATTATAAGGTATTTTCAATGATACACTGCATATTACGATATGTTATAAGGTATTTTCAATGATACACTGTATATTACGTTATATTATAAGGTATTTTCAATGATACACTGCATATTACGTTATATTATAAGGTATTTTCAATGATAAACTACGATATATTAGAAGGTATTTTCAATGATACACTGCATATTACGTTATATTATAAGGTATTTTCAATGATAAATTACGATATATTAGAAGGTATTTTCAATGATACACTGCATATTACGTTACATTATAAGGTATTTTCAATGATACACTGCATATTACGTTATATTATAAGGTATTTTCAATGATAAACTACGATATATTAGAAGGTATTTTCAATGATACACTGCATATTACGTTATATTATAAGGTATTTTCAATGATACACTGTATATTACGTTATATTACATGGTATTTTCTATGATACACTGCATATTACGTTATATTATAAGGTATTTTCAATGATACACTGCATATTACGATATGATATAATGTATTTTCAATGATACACTGCATATTACGTTATATCGTAAGGTATTTTCAATGATACACTGCATATTACGTTATATTATAAGGTATTTTCAATGATACACTGGATATTACGCTATATTATAAGGTATTTTCAAAGATACACTACAAATTACGATATGTTATAATGTATTTTCAATGATACACTGCATATTACGTTATATTACATGGTATTTTCAATGATACACTGCATATTACGTTATATTATAAGGTATTTTCAATGATAAACTACGATATATTAGAAGGTATTTTCAATGATACACTGCATATTACGTTATATTATAAGGTATTTTCAATGATACACTGTATATTACGTTATATTACATGGTATTTTCTATGATACACTGCATATTACGTTATATTATAAGGTATTTTCAATGATACACTGCATATTACGTTATATTATAAGGTATTTTCAATGATACACTGCATATTACGATATGATATAAGGTATTTTCAATGATACACTGCATATTACGTTATATCGTAAGGTATTTTCAATGATACACTGCATATTACGTTATATTATAAGGTATTTTCAATGATACACTGCATATTACGTTATATTATAAGGTATTTTCAATGATACACTGCATATTACGTTATATTATAAGGTATTTTCAATGATACACTGCATATTACGTTATATTAGAAGGTATTTTCAATGATACACTGCATATTACGTTATATTACCAGGTATTTTCAATGATACACTGCATATTACGTTATATTATAAGGTATTATCAAAGATACACCAGAAACTACGATATATTAGAAGGTATTTTCAATGATACACTGTATATTACGTTATATTATAAGGTATTTTCAATGATACACTGTATATTACGTTATATTACATGGTATTTTCTATGATACACTGCATATTACGTTATATTACCAGGTATTTTCAATGATACAATGCATATTACGTTATATTATAAGGTATTATCAAAGATACACTACAAATTACGATATGTTATAAGGTATTTTCAATGGTACACTGCATATTACGTTATATTACATGGTATTTTCAATGATACACTGCATATTACGTTATATTATAAGGTATTTTCAATGATACACTGCATATTACGATATGTTATAAGGTATTTTCAATGATACACTGCATATTACGTTATATTATAAGGTATTTTCAATGATAAACTACGATATATTAGAAGGTATTTTCAATGATACACTGCATATTACGTTATATTATAAGGTATTTTCAATGATAAACTACGATATATTAGAAGGTATTTTCAATGATACACTGCATATTACGTTATATTATAAGGTATTTTCAATGATAAACTACGATATATTAGAAGGTATTTTCAATGATACACTGCATATTACGTTATTTTATAAGGTATTTTCAATGATAAACTACGATATATTAGAAGGTATTTTCAATGATACACTGCATATTACGTTATATTACATGGTATTTTCTATGATACACTGCATATTACGTTATATTATAAGGTATTTTCAATGATACACTGCATATTACGTTATATCGTAAAGTATTTTCAATGATACACTGCATATTACGTTATATTATAAGGTATTTTCAATGATACACTGCATATTACGTTATATTATAAGGTATTTTCAATGATACACTGCATATTACGTTATATTATAAGGTATTTTCAATGATACACTGCATATTACGATATGTTATAAGGTATTTTCAATGATACACTGTATATTACGTTATATTATAAGGTATTTTCAATGATACACTGCATATTACGTTATATTATAAGCTATTTTCAATGATAAACTACGATATATTAGAAGGTATTTTCAATGATACACTGCATATTACGTTATATTATAAGGTATTTTCAATGATAAACTACGATATATTAGAAGGTATTTTCAATGATACACTGCATATTACGTTATATTATAAGGTATTTTCAATGATACACTGCATATTACGTTATATTATAAGGTATTTTCAATGATAAACTACGATATATTAGAAGGTATTTTCAATGATACACTGCATATTACGTTATATTATAAGGTATTTTCAATGATACACTGTATATTACGTTATATTACATGGTATTTTCTATGATACACTGCATATTACGTTATATTATAAGGTATTTTCAATGATACACTGCATATTACGATATGATATAATGTATTTTCAATGATACACTGCATATTACGTTATATCGTAAGGTATTTTCAATGATACACTGCATATTACGTTATATTATAAGGTATTTTCAATGATACACTGGATATTACGCTATATTATAAGGTATTTTCATAGATACACTACAAATTACGATATGTTATAAGGTATTTTCAATGGTACACTGCATATTACGTTATATTATATGGTATTTTCAATGATACACTGCATATTACGATATGTAATAAGGTATTTTCAATGATACACTGCATATTACGTTATATTACATGGTATTTTCTATGATACACTGCATATTACGTTATATTATAAGGTATTTTCAATGATACACTGCATATTACGTTATATTATAAGGTATTTTCAATGATACACTGCATATTACGTTATATTATAAGGTATTTTCAAAGATACACTACAAATTACGATATGTTATAATGTATTTTCAATGATACACTGCATATTACGTTATATTACATGGTATTTTCAATGATACACTGCATATTACGTTATATTATAAGGTATTTTCAATGATAAACTACGATATATTAGAAGGTATTTTCAATGATACACTGCATATTACATTATATTATAAGGTATTTTCAATGATACACTGTATATTACGTTATATTACATGGTATTTTCTATGATACACTGCATATTACGTTATATTATAAGGTATTTTCAATGATACACTGCATATTACGTTATATTATAAGGTATTTTCAATGATACACTGCATATTACGATATGATATAAGGTATTTTCAATGATACACTGCATATTACGTTATATCGTAAGGTATTTTCAATGATACACTGCATATTACGTTATATTATAAGGTATTTTCAATGATACACTGCATATTACGTTATATTATAAGGTATTTTCAATGATACACTGCATATTACGTTATATTATAAGGTATTTTCAATGATACACTGCATATTACGTTATATTAGAAGGTATTTTCAATGATACACTGCATATTACGTTATATTACCAGGTATTTTCAATGATACACTGCATATTACGTTATATTATAAGGTATTATCAAAGATACACTACAAACTACGATATATTAGAAGGTATTTTCAATGATACACTGTATATTACGTTATATTATAAGGTATTTTCAATGGTACACTGTATATTACGTTATATTACATGGTATTTTCTATGATACACTGCATATTACGTTATATTACCAGGTATTTTCAATGATACACTGCATATTACGTTATATTATAAGGTATTATCAAAGATACACTACAAATTACGATATGTTATAAGGTATTTTCAATGGTACACTGCATATTACGTTATATTACATGGTATTTTCAATGATACACTGCATATTACGTTATATTATAAGGTATTTTCAATGATACACTGCATATTACGATATGTTATAAGGTATTTTCAATGATACACTGCATATTACGTTATATTATAAGGTATTTTCAATGATAAACTACGATATATTAGAAGGTATTTTCAATGATACACTGCATATTACGTTATATTATAAGGTATTTTCAATGATACACTGCATATTACGTTATATCGTAAGGTATTTTCAATGATACACTGCATATTACGTTATATTATAAGGTATTTTCAATGATACACTGCATATTACGTTATATTATAAGGTATTTTCAATGATACACTGCATATTACGTTATATCGTAAGGTATTTTCAATGATACACTGCATATTACGTTATATTATAAGGTATTTTCAATGATACACTGCATATTACGTTATATTATAAGGTATTTTCAATGATACACTGCATATTACGTTATATTATAAGGTATTTTCAATGATACACTGCATATTACGATATGTTATAAGGTATTTTCAATGATACACTGTATATTACGTTATATTATAAGGTATTTTCAATGATACACTGCATATTACGTTATATTATAAGGTATTTTCAATGATAAACTACGATATATTAGAAGGTATTTTCAATGATACACTGCATATTACGTTATATTATAAGGTATTTTCAATGATAAACTACGATATATTAGAAGGTATTTTCAATGATACACTGCATATTACGTTACATTATAAGGTATTTTCAATGATACACTGCATATTACGTTATATTATAAGGTATTTTCAATGATAAACTACGATATATTAGAAGGTATTTTCAATGATACACTGCATATTACGTTATATTATAAGGTATTTTCAATGATACACTGTATATTACGTTATATTACATGGTATTTTCTATGATACACTGCATATTACGTTATATTATAAGGTATTTTCAATGATACACTGCATATTACGATATGATATAATGTATTTTCAATGATACACTGCATATTACGTTATATCGTAAGGTATTTTCAATGATACACTGCATATTACGTTATATTATAAGGTATTTTCAATGATACACTGCATATTACGTTATATTATAAGGTATTTTCAATGATACACTGCATATTACGTTATATTATAAGGTATTTTCAATGATACACTGCATATTACGATATGATATAAGGTATTTTCAATGATACACTGCATATTACGTTATATCGTAAGGTATTTTCAATGATACACTGCATATTACGTTATATTATAAGGTATTTTCAATGATACACTGCATATTACGTTATATTATAAGGTATTTTCAATGATACACTGCATATTACGTTATATTATAAGGTATTTTCAATGATACACTGCATATTACGTTATATTAGAAGGTATTTTCAATGATACACTGCATATTACGTTATATTACCAGGTATTTTCAATGATACACTGCATATTACGTTATATTATAAGGTATTATCAAAGATACACTACAAACTACGATATATTAGAAGGTATTTTCAATGATACACTGTATATTACGTTATATTATAAGGTATTTTCAATGATACACTGTATATTACGTTATATTACATGGTATTTTCTATGATACACTGCATATTACGTTATATTATAAGGTATTTTCAATGATAAACTACGATATATTAGAAGGTATTTTCAATGATACACTGCATATTACGTTATTTTATAAGGTATTTTCAATGATAAACTACGATATATTAGAAGGTATTTTCAATGATACACTGCATATTACGTTATATTACATGGTATTTTCTATGATACACTGCATATTACGTTATATTATAAGGTATTTTCAATGATACACTGCATATTACGTTATATCGTAAGGTATTTTCAATGATACACTGCATATTACGTTATATTATAAGGTATTTTCAATGATACACTGCATATTACGTTATATTATAAGGTATTTTCAATGATACACTGCATATTACGTTATATTATAAGGTATTTTCAATGATAAACTACGATATATTAGAAGGTATTTTCAATGATACACTGCATATTACGTTATATTATAAGGTATTTTCAATGATAAACTACGATATATTAGAAGGTATTTTCAATGATACACTGCATATTACGTTACATTATAAGGTATTTTCAATGATACACTGCATATTACGTTATATTATAAGGTATTTTCAATGATAAACTACGATATATTAGAAGGTATTTTCAATGATACACTGCATATTACGTTATATTATAAGGTATTTTCAATGATACACTGTATATTACGTTATATTACATGGTATTTTCTATGATACACTGCATATTACGTTATATTATAAGGTATTTTCAATGATACACTGCATATTACGATATGATATAATGTATTTTCAATGATACACTGCATATTACGTTATATCGTAAGGTATTTTCAATGATACACTGCATATTACGTTATATTATAAGGTATTTTCAATGATACACTGGATATTACGCTATATTATAAGGTATTTTCAAAGATACACTACAAATTACGATATGTTATAATGTATTTTCAATGATACACTGCATATTACGTTATATTACATGGTATTTTCAATGATACACTGCATATTACGTTATATTATAAGGTATTTTCAATGATAAACTACGATATATTAGAAGGTATTTTCAATGATACACTGCATATTACGTTATATTATAAGGTATTTTCAATGATACACTGTATATTACGTTATATTACATGGTATTTTCAATGATACACTGCATATTACGTTATATTATAAGGTATTTTCAATGATACACTGCATATTACGTTATATTATAAGGTATTTTCAATGATAAACTACGATATATTAGAAGGTATTTTCAATGATACACTGCATATTACGTTATATTATAAGGTATTTTCAATGATACACTGTATATTACGTTATATTACATGGTATTTTCTATGATACACTGCATATTACGTTATATTATAAGGTATTTTCAATGATACACTGCATATTACGTTATATTATAAGGTATTTTCAATGATACACTGCATATTACGATATGATATAAGGTATTTTCAATGATACACTGCATATTACGTTATATCGTAAGGTATTTTCAATGATACACTGCATATTACGTTATATTATAAGGTATTTTCAATGATACACTGCATATTACGTTATATTATAAGGTATTTTCAATGATACACTGCATATTACGTTATATTATAAGGTATTTTCAATGATACACTGCATATTACGTTATATTATAAGGTATTTTCAATGATACACTGCATATTACGTTATATTACCAGGTATTTTCAATGATACACTGCATATTACGTTATATTATAAGGTATTATCAAAGATACACTACAAACTACGATATATTAGAAGGTATTTTCAATGATACACTGTATATTACGTTATATTATAAGGTATTTTCAATGATACACTGTATATTACGTTATATTACATGGTATTTTCTATGATACACTGCATATTACGTTATATTACCAGGTATTTTCAATGATACAATGCATATTACGTTATATTATAAGGTATTATCAAAGATACACTACAAATTACGATATGTTATAAGGTATTTTCAATGGTACACTGCATATTACGTTATATTACATGGTATTTTCAATGATACACTGCATATTACGTTATATTATAAGGTATTTTCAATGATACACTGCATATTACGATATGTTATAAGGTATTTTCAATGATACACTGCATATTACGTTATATTATAAGGTATTTTCAATGATAAACTACGATATATTAGAAGGTATTTTCAATGATACACTGCATATTACGTTATATTATAAGGTATTTTCAATGATAAACTACGATATATTAGAAGGTATTTTCAATGATACACTGCATATTACGTTATATTATAAGGTATTTTCAATGATAAACTACGATATATTAGAAGGTATTTTCAATGATACACTGCATATTACGTTATTTTATAAGGTATTTTCAATGATAAACTACGATATATTAGAAGGTATTTTCAATGATACACTGCATATTACGTTATTTTATAAGGTATTTTCAATGATAAACTACGATATATTAGAAGGTATTTTCAATGATACACTGCATATTACGTTATATTACATGGTATTTTCTATGATACACTGCATATTACGTTATATTATAAGGTATTTTCAATGATACACTGCATATTACGTTATATCGTAAGGTATTTTCAATGATACACTGCATATTACGTTATATTATAAGGTATTTTCAATGATACACTGCATATTACGTTATATTATAAGGTATTTTCAATGATACACTGCATATTACGTTATATTATAAGGTATTTTCAATGATACACTGCATATTACGATATGTTATAAGGTATTTTCAATGATACACTGTATATTACGTTATATTATAAGGTATTTTCAATGATACACTGCATATTACGTTATATTATAAGCTATTTTCAATGATAAACTACGATATATTAGAAGGTATTTTCAATGATACACTGCATATTACGTTATATTATAAGGTATTTTCAATGATAAACTACGATATATTAGAAGGTATTTTCAATGATACACTGCATATTACGTTATATTATAAGGTATTTTCAATGATACACTGCATATTACGTTATATTATAAGGTATTTTCAATGATAAACTACGATATATTAGAAGGTATTTTCAATGATACACTGCATATTACGTTATATTATAAGGTATTTTCAATGATACACTGTATATTACGTTATATTACATGGTATTTTCTATGATACACTGCATATTACGTTATATTATAAGGTATTTTCAATGATACACTGCATATTACGATATGCTATAATGTATTTTCAATGATACACTGCATATTACGTTATATCGTAAGGTATTTTCAATGATACACTGCATATTACGTTATATTATAAGGTATTTTCAATGATACACTGGATATTACGCTATATTATAAGGTATTTTCATAGATACACTACAAATTACGATATGTTATAAGGTATTTTCAATGGTACACTGCATATTACGTTATATTATATGGTATTTTCAATGATACACTGCATATTACGATATGTAATAAGGTATTTTCAATGATACACTGCATATTACGTTATATTACATGGTATTTTCTATGATACACTGCATATTACGTTATATTATAAGGTATTTTCAATGATACACTGCATATTACGTTATATTATAAGGTATTTTCAATGATACACTGCATATTACGTTATATTATAAGGTATTTTCAAAGATACACTACAAATTACGATATGTTATAATGTATTTTCAATGATACACTGCATATTACGTTATATTACATGGTATTTTCAATGATACACTGCATATTACGTTATATTATAAGGTATTTTCAATGATAAACTACGATATATTAGAAGGTATTTTCAATGATACACTGCATATTACGTTATATTACATGGTATTTTCTATGATACACTGCATATTACGTTATATTATAAGGTATTTTCTATGATACACTGCATATTACGTTATATCGTAAGGTATTTTCAATGATACACTGCATATTACGTTATATTATAAGGTATTTTCAATGATACACTGCATATTACGTTATATTATAAGGTATTTTCAATGATACACTGCATATTACGTTATATTATAAGGTATTTTCAATGATACACTGCATATTACGATATGTTATAAGGTATTTTCAATGATACACTGTATATTACGTTATATTATAAGGTATTTTCAATGATACACTGCATATTACGTTATATTATAAGCTATTTTCAATGATAAACTACGATATATTAGAAGGTATTTTCAATGATACACTGCATATTACGTTATATTATAAGGTATTTTCAATGATAAACTACGATATATTAGAAGGTATTTTCAATGATACACTGCATATTACGTTATATTATAAGGTATTTTCAATGATACACTGCATATTACGTTATATTATAAGGTATTTTCAATGATAAACTACGATATATTAGAAGGTATTTTCAATGATACACTGCATATTACGTTATATTATAAGGTATTTTCAATGATACACTGTATATTACGTTATATTACATGGTATTTTCTATGATACACTGCATATTACGTTATATTATAAGGTATTTTCAATGATACACTGCATATTACGATATGATATAATGTATTTTCAATGATACACTGCATATTACGTTATATCGTAAGGTAGTTTCAATGATACACTGCATATTACGTTATATTATAAGGTATTTTCAATGATACACTGGATATTACGCTATATTATAAGGTATTTTCATAGATACACTACAAATTACGATATGTTATAAGGTATTTTCAATGGTACACTGCATATTACGTTATATTATATGGTATTTTCAATGATACACTGCATATTACGATATGTAATAAGGTATTTTCAATGATACACTGCATATTACGTTATATTACATGGTATTTTCTATGATACACTGCATATTACGTTATATTATAAGGTATTTTCAATGATACACTGCATATTACGTTATATTATAAGGTATTTTCAATGATACACTGCATATTACGTTATATTATAAGGTATTTTCAAAGATACACTACAAATTACGATATGTTATAATGTATTTTCAATGATACACTGCATATTACGTTATATTACATGGTATTTTCAATGATACACTGCATATTACGTTATATTATAAGGTATTTTCAATGATAAACTACGATATATTAGAAGGTATTTTCAATGATACACTGCATATTACATTATATTATAAGGTATTTTCAATGATACACTGTATATTACGTTATATTACATGGTATTTTCTATGATACACTGCATATTACGTTATATTATAAGGTATTTTCAATGATACACTGCATATTACGTTATATTATAAGGTATTTTCAATGATACACTGCATATTACGATATGATATAAGGTATTTTCAATGATACACTGCATATTACGTTATATCGTAAGGTATTTTCAATGATACACTGCATATTACGTTATATTATAAGGTATTTTCAATGATACACTGCATATTACGTTATATTATAAGGTATTTTCAATGATACACTGCATATTACGTTATATTATAAGGTATTTTCAATGATACACTGCATATTACGTTATATTAGAAGGTATTTTCAATGATACACTGCATATTACGTTATATTACCAGGTATTTTCAATGATACACTGCATATTACGTTATATTATAAGGTATTATCAAAGATACACTACAAACTACGATATATTAGAAGGTATTTTCAATGATACACTGTATATTACGTTATATTATAAGGTATTTTCAATGATACACTGTATATTACGTTATATTACATGGTATTTTCTATGATACACTGCATATTACGTTATATTACCAGGTATTTTCAATGATACACTGCATATTACGTTATATTATAAGGTATTATCAAAGATACACTACAAATTACGATATGTTATAAGGTATTTTCAATGGTACACTGCATATTACGTTATATTACATGGTATTTTCAATGATACACTGCATATTACGTTATATTATAAGGTATTTTCAATGATACACTGCATATTACGATATGTTATAAGGTATTTTCAATGATACACTGCATATTACGTTATATTATAAGGTATTTTCAATGATAAACTACGATATATTAGAAGGTATTTTCAATGATACACTGCATATTACGTTATATTATACGGTATTTTCAATGATACACTGCATATTACGTTATATCGTAAGGTATTTTCAATGATACACTGCATATTACGTTATATTATAAGGTATTTTCAATGATACACTGCATATTACGTTATATTATAAGGTATTTTCAATGATACACTGCATATTACGTTATATTATAAGGTATTTTCAATGATACACTGCATATTACGATATGTTATAAGGTATTTTCAATGATACACTGTATATTACGTTATATTATAAGGTATTTTCAATGATACACTGCATATTACGTTATATTATAAGGTATTTTCAATGATACACTGCATATTACGTTATATTATAAGGTATTTTCAATGATAAACTACGATATATTAGAAGGTATTTTCAATGATACACTGCATATTACGTTATATCGTAAGGTATTTTCAATGATACACTGCATATTACGTTATATTATAAGGTATTTTCAATGATACACTGCATATTACGTTATATTATAAGGTATTTTCAATGATACACTGCATATTACGTTATATTATAAGGTATTTTCAATGATACACTGCATATTACGATATGTTATAAGGTATTTTCAATGATACACTGTATATTACGTTATATTATAAGGTATTTTCAATGATACACTGCATATTACGTTATATTATAAGGTATTTTCAATGATAAACTACGATATATTAGAAGGTATTTTCAATGATACACTGCATATTACGTTATATTATATGGTATTTTCAATGATAAACTACGATATATTAGAAGGTATTTTCAATGATACACTGCATATTACGTTATATTATAAGGTATTTTCAATGATACACTGCATATTACGTTATATTATAAGGTATTTTCAATGATAAACTACGATATATTAGAAGGTATTTTCAATGATACACTGCATATTACGTTATATTATAAGGTATTTTCAATGATACACTGCATATTACGTTATATTATAAGGTATTTTCAATGATAAACTACGATATATTAGAAGGTATTTTCAATGATACACTGCATATTACGTTATATTATAAGGTATTTTCAATGATACACTGCATATTACGTTATATTATAAGGTATTTTCAATGATAAACTACGATATATTAGAAGGTATTTTCAATGATACACTGCATATTACGTTATATTATAAGGTATTTTCAATGATAAACTACGATATATTAGAAGGTATTTTCAATGATACACTGCATATTACGTTATTTTATAAGGTATTTTCAATGATAAACTACGATATATTAGAAGGTATTTTCAATGATACACTGCATATTACGTTATATTACATGGTATTTTCTATGATACACTGCATATTACGTTATATTATAAGGTATTCTCAATGATACACTGCATATTACGTTATATCGTAAGGTATTTTCAATGATACACTGCATATTACGTTATATTATAAGGTATTTTCAATGATACACTGCATATTACGTTATATTATAAGGTATTTTCAATGATACACTGCATATTACGTTATATTATAAGGTATTTTCAATGATACACTGCATATTACGATATGTTATAAGGTATTTTCAATGATACACTGTATATTACGTTATATTATAAGGTATTTTCAATGATACACTGCATATTACGTTATATTATAAGGTATTTTCAATGATAAACTACGATATATTAGAAGGTATTTTCAATGATACACTGCATATTACGTTATATTATAAGGTATTTTCAATGATACACTGTATATTACGTTATATTATAAGGTATTTTCAATGATACACTGGATATTACGCTATATTATAAGGTATTTTCAAAGATACACTACAAATTACGATATGTTATAATGTATTTTCAATGATACACTGCATATTACGTTATATTACATGGTATTTTCAATGATACACTGCATATTACGTTATATTATAAGGTATTTTCAATGATAAACTACGATATATTAGAAGGTATTTTCAATGATACACTGCATATTACGTTATATTATAAGGTATTTTCAATGATACACTGTATATTACGTTATATTACATGGTATTTTCTATGATACACTGCATATTACGTTATATTATAAGGTATTTTCAATGATACACTGCATATTACGTTATATTATAAGGTATTTTCAATGATACACTGCATATTACGATATGATATAAGGTATTTTCAATGATACACTGCATATTACGTTATATCGTAAGGTATTTTCAATGATACACTGCATATTACGTTATATTATAAGGTATTTTCAATGATACACTGCATATTACGTTATATTATAAGGTATTTTCAATGATACACTGCATATTACGTTATATTATAAGGTATTTTCACTGATACACTGCATATTACGTTATATTAGAAGGTATTTTCAATGATACACTGCATATTACGTTATATTACCAGGTATTTTCAATGATACACTGCATATTACGTTATATTATAAGGTATTATCAAAGATACACTACAAACTACGATATATTAGAAGGTATTTTCAATGATACACTGTATATTACGTTATATTATAAGGTATTTTCAATGATACACTGTATATTACGTTATATTACATGGTATTTTCTATGATACACTGCATATTACGTTATATTACCAGGTATTTTCAATGATACACTGCATATTACGTTATATTATAAGGTATTATCAAAGATACACTACAAATTACGATATGTTATAAGGTATTTTCAATGGTACACTGCATATTACGTTATATTACATGGTATTTTCAATGATACACTGCATATTAAGTTATATTATAAGGTATTTTCAATGATACACTGCATATTACGATATGTTATAAGGTATTTTCAATGATACACTGCATATTACGTTATATTATAAGGTATTTTCAATGATAAACTACGATATATTAGAAGGTATTTTCAATGATACACTGCATATTACGTTATATTATAAGGTATTTTCAATGATAAACTACGATATATTAGAAGGTATTTTCAATGATACACTGCATATTACGTTATATTATAAGGTATTTTCAATGATAAACTACGATATATTAGAAGGTATTTTCAATGATACACTGCATATTACGTTATTTTATAAGGTATTTTCAATGATAAACTACGATATATTAGAAGGTATTTTCAATGATACACTGCATATTACGTTATATTACATGGTATTTTCTATGATACACTGCATATTACGTTATATTATAAGGTATTTTCAATGATACACTGCATATTACGTTATATCGTAAGGTATTTTCAATGATACACTGCATATTACGTTATATTATAAGGTATTTTCAATGATACACTGCATATTACGTTATATTATAAGGTATTTTCAATGATACACTGCATATTACGTTATATTATAAGCTATTTTCAATGATAAACTACGATATATTAGAAGGTATTTTCAATGATACACTGCATATTACGTTATATTATAAGGTATTTTCAATGATAAACTACGATATATTAGAAGGTATTTTCAATGATACACTGCATATTACGTTATATTATAAGGTATTTTCAATGATACACTGCATATTACGTTATATTATAAGGTATTTTCAATGATAAACTACGATATATTAGAAGGTATTTTCAATGATACACTGCATATTACGTTATATTATAAGGTATTTTCAATGATACACTGTATATTACGTTATATTACATATTATTTTCTATGATACACTGCATATTACGTTATATTATAAGGTATTTTCAATGATACACTGCATATTACGATATGATATAATGTATTTTCAATGATACACTGCATATTACGTTATATCGTAAGGTATTTTCAATGATACACTGCATATTACGTTATATTATAAGGTATTTTCAATGATACACTGGATATTACGCTATATTATAAGGTATTTTCAAAGATACACTACAAATTACGATATGTTATAAGGTATTTTCAATGGTACACTGCATATTACGTTATATTATATGGTATTTTCAATGATACACTGCATATTACGATATGTAATAAGGTATTTTCAATGATACACTGCATATTACGTTATATTATAAGGTATTTTCAAAGATACACTACAAATTACGATATGTTATAATGTATTTTCAATGATACACTGCATATTACGTTATATTACATGGTATTTTCAATGATACACTGCATATTACGTTATATTATAAGGTATTTTCAATGATAAACTACGATATATTAGAAGGTATTTTCAATGATACACTGCATATTACGTTATATTATAAGGTATTATCAAAGATACACTACAAACTACGATATATTAGAAGGTATTTTCAATGATACACTGTATATTACGTTATATTATAAGGTATTTTTAATGATACACTGTATATTACGTTATATTACATGGTATTTTCTATGATACACTGCATATTACGTTATATTACCAGGTATTTTCAATGATACACTGCATATTACGTTATATTATAAGGTATTATCAAAGATACACTACAAATTACGATATGTTATAAGGTATTTTCAATGGTACACTGCATATTACGTTATATTACATGGTATTTTCAATGATACACTGCATATTACGTTATATTATAAGGTATTTTCAATGATACACTGCATATTACGATATGTTATAAGGTATTTTCAATGATACACTACAAATTACGATATGTTATAATGTATTTTCAATGATACACTGCATATTACGTTATATTACATGGTATTTTCAATGATACACTGCATATTACGTTATATTATAAGGTATTTTCAATGATAAACTACGATATATTAGAAGGTATTTTCAATGATACACTGCATATTACGTTATTTTATAAGGTATTTTCAATGATAAACTACGATATATTAGAAGGTATTTTCAATGATACACTGCATATTACGTTATATTACATGGTATTTTCTATGATACACTGCATATTACGTTATATTATAAGGTATTTTCAATGATACACTGCATATTACGTTATATCGTAAGGTATTTTCAATGATACACTGCATATTACGTTATATTATAAGGTATTTTCAATGATACACTGCATATTACGTTATATTATAAGGTATTTTCAATGATACACTGCATATTACGTTATATTATAAGGTATTTTCAATGATACACTGCATATTACGATATGTTATAAGGTATTTTCAATGATACACTGTATATTACGTTATATTATAAGGTATTTTCAATGATACACTGCATATTACGTTATATTATAAGCTATTTTCAATGATAAACTACGATATATTAGAAGGTATTTTCAATGATACACTGCATATTACGTTATATTATAAGGTATTTTCAATGATAAACTACGATATATTAGAAGGTATTTTCAATGATACACTGCATATTACGTTATATTATAAGGTATTTTCAATGATACACTGCATATTACGTTATATTATAAGGTATTTTCAATGATAAACTACGATATATTAGAAGGTATTTTCAATGATACACTGCATATTACGTTATATTATAAGGTATTTTCAATGATACACTGTATATTACGTTATATTACATATTATTTTCTATGATACACTGCATATTACGTTATATTATAAGGTATTTTCAATGATACACTGCATATTACGATATGATATAATGTATTTTCAATGATACACTGCATATTACGTTATATCGTAAGGTATTTTCAATGATACACTGCATATTACGTTATATTATAAGGTATTTTCAATGATACACTGGATATTACGCTATATTATAAGGTATTTTCAAAGATACACTACAAATTACGATATGTTATAAGGTATTTTCAATGGTACACTGCATATTACGTTATATTATATGGTATTTTCAATGATACACTGCATATTACGATATGTAATAAGGTATTTTCAATGATACACTGCATATTACGTTATATTATAAGGTATTTTCAAAGATACACTACAAATTACGATATGTTATAATGTATTTTCAATGATACACTGCATATTACGTTATATTACATGGTATTTTCAATGATACACTGCATATTACGTTATATTATAAGGTATTTTCAATGATAAACTACGATATATTAGAAGGTATTTTCAATGATACACTGCATATTACGTTATATTATAAGGTATTATCAAAGATACACTACAAATTACGATATGTTATAAGGTATTTTCAATGATACACTGCATATTACGTTATATTATAAGGTATTTTCAATGATACACTGTATATTACGTTATATTACATGGTATTTTCTATGATACACTGCATATTACGTTATATTACCAGGTATTTTCAATGATACACTGCATATTACGTTATATTATAAGGTATTATCAAAGATACACTACAAATTACGATATGTTATAAGGTATTTTCAATGGTACACTGCATATTACGTTATATTACATGGTATTTTCAATGATACACTGCATATTACGTTATATTATAAGGTATTTTCAATGATACACTGCATATTACGATATGTTATAAGGTATTTTCAATGATACACTACAAATTACGATATGTTATAATGTATTTTCAATGATACACTGCATATTACGTTATATTACATGGTATTTTCAATGATACACTGCATATTACGTTATATTATAAGGTATTTTCAATGATAAACTACGATATATTAGAAGGTATTTTCAATGATACACTGCATATTACGTTATATTATAAGGTATTTTCAATGATACACTGTATATTACGTTATATTACATGGTATTTTCTATGATACACTGCATATTACGTTATATTATAAGGTATTTTCAATGATACACTGCATATTACGTTATATTATAAGGTATTTTCAATGATACACTGCATATTACGATATGATATAAGGTATTTTCAATGATACACTGCATATTACGTTATATCGTAAGGTATTTTCAATGATACACTGCATATTACGTTATATTATAAGGTATTTTCAATGATACACTGCATATTACGTTATATTATAAGGTCTATTCAATGATACACTGCATATTACGTTATATTATAAGGTATTTTCAATGATACACTGCATATTACGTTATATTAGAAGGTATTTTCAATGATACACTGCATATTACGTTATATTACCAGGTATTTTCAATGATACACTGCATATTACGTTATATTATAAGGTATTATCAAAGATACACTACAAACTACGATATATTAGAAGGTATTTTCAATGATACACTGTATATTACGTTATATTATAAGGTATTTTTAATGATACACTGTATATTACGTTATATTACATGGTATTTTCTATGATACACTGCATATTACGTTATATTACCAGGTATTTTCAATGATACACTGCATATTACGTTATATTATAAGGTATTATCAAAGATACACTACAAATTACGATATGTTATAAGGTATTTTCAATGGTACACTGCATATTACGTTATATTACATGGTATTTTCAATGATACACTGCATATTACGTTATATTATAAGGTATTTTCAATGATACACTGCATATTACGATATGTTATAAGGTATTTTCAATGATACACTGCATATTACGTTATATTATAAGGTATTTTCAATGATAAACTACGATATATTAGAAGGTATTTTCAATGATACACTGCATATTACGTTATATTATAAGGTATTTTCAATGATAAACTACGATATATTAGAAGGTATTTTCAATGATACACTGCATATTACGTTATATTATAAGGTATTTTCAATGATAAACTACGATATATTAGAAGGTATTTTCAATGATACACTGCATATTACGTTATTTTATAAGGTATTTTCAATGATAAACTACGATATATTAGAAGGTATTTTCAATGATACACTGCATATTACGTTATATTACATGGTATTTTCTATGATACACTGCATATTACGTTATATTATAAGGTATTTTCAATGATACACTGCATATTACGTTATATCGTAAGGTATTTTCAATGATACACTGCATATTACGTTATATTATAAGGTATTTTCAATGATACACTGCATATTACGTTATATTATAAGGTATTTTCAATGATACACTGCATATTACGTTATATTATAAGGTATTTTCAATGATACACTGCATATTACGATATGTTATAAGGTATTTTCAATGATACACTGTATATTACGTTATATTATAAGGTATTTTCAATGATACACTGCATATTACGTTATATTATAAGGTATTTTCAATGATAAACTACGATGTATTAGAAGGTATTTTCAATGATACACTGCATATTACGTTATATTATAAGGTATTTTCAATGATAAACTACGATATATTAGAAGGTATTTTCAATGATACACTGCATATTACGTTATATTATAAGGTATTTTCAATGATACACTGCATATTACGTTATATTATAAGTATTTTCAATGATAAACTACGATATATTAGAAGGTATTTTCAATGATACACTGCATATTACGTTATATTATAAGGTATTTTCAATGATACACTGTATATTACGTTATATTACATGGTATTTTCTATGATACACTGCATATTACGTTATAT
>CAKAJI010000696.1:0-20190 GCA_916610255.1 Lasioglossum lativentre | reverse complement strand
TATTTTCAATGATACACTGCATATTACGTTATATTAGAAAGTATTTTCAATGATACACAGCATATTACGTTATATTATAAGGTATTTTCAATGATACACTGCATATTGCGCTATATTATAAGGTATTTTCAATGATACACTGCATATTACGTTATATTATAAGGTATTTTCAATGATAAACTACGATATATTAGAAGGTATTTTCAATGATACACTGCATATTACGTCATATTATAAGTTATTTCCAATGATACACTGCATATTACGCTATATTATAAGGTACTTTCAATGATACACTGCATATTACGTTATATTATAATGTATTTTCAATGATAAACTACGATATATTAGAAGGTATTTTCAATGATACACTGCATATTACGTTATATTATAAGGTATTTTCACTGATACACTGCATATTAGGCTATATTATAAGGTATTTTCAATGATATACTGCATATTACGCTATATTATAAGGTATTTTCAATGATATACTGCATATTACGCTATATTATAAGGTATTTTCAATGATACACTGCATATTACGTTATATTATAAGGTATTTTCAATGATACACTGCATATTACGTTAAATTATAAGGTATTTTCAATGATACACTGGATATTACGCTATATTATAAGGTATTTTCAATGATACACTGCATATTACGTTATATTACAAGGTATTTTCATTGATACACTGCATATTACGATATGATATAAGGTATTTTCAATGATACACTGCATATTACGTTATATCGTAAGGTATTTTCAATGATACACTGCATATTACGTTATATTATAAGGTATTTTCAATGATACACTGCATATTACGTTATATTGTTAGGTATTTTCAATGATACACTGCATATTACTTTATATTGTAAGGTATTTTCAATGATACACTGCATATTACGCTATATTATAAGGTATTTTCAATGATATACTGCATATTACGCTATATTATAAGGTATTTTCAATGATACACTGCATATTACGTTATATTATAAGGTATTTTCAATGATACACTGCATGTTACGTTATATTATAAGGTATTTTCAATGATATACTGCATATTACGCTATATTATAAGGTATATTCAATGATACACTGCATATTACGTTATATTATAAGGTATTTTCAATGATATACTGCATGTTACGTTATATTATAAGGTATTTTCAATGATACACTGCATATTACGTTATATTACAAGGTATTTTCAATGATACACTGCATATTACGATATGATATAAGGTATTTTCAATGATACACTGCATATTACGTTATATCGTAAGGTATTTTCAATGATACACTGCATATTACGTTATATTATAAGGTATTTTCAATGATACACTGCATATTACGTTATATTATAAGGTATTTTCAATGATACACTGCATATTACGTTATATTAGAAGGTATTTTCAATGATACACTGCATATTACGTTATATTATAAGGTATTTTCAATGATACACTGCATATTGCGCTATATTATAAGGTATTTTCAATGATACACTGCATATTACGTTATATTATAAGGTATTTTCAATGATAAACTACGATATATTAGAAGGTATTTTCAATGATACACTGCATATTACGTCATATTATAAGTTATTTCCAATGATACACTGCATATTACGTTAGATTATAAGGTATTTTCAATGATACACTGCATGTTACGTTATATTATAAGGTATTTTCAATGATAAACTACGATATATTAGAAGGCATTTTCAATGATACACTGCATATTACGTTATATTAGAAGGTATTTTCAATGATACACTGCATATTACGTTATATTATAAGGTATTTTCAATGATAAACTACGATATATTAGAAGGTATTTTCATTGATACACTGCATATTACGTTATATTATAAGGTATTTTCAATGATACACTGTATATTACGTTATATTACATGGTATTTTTCAATGATACACTGCATATTACGTTATATTATAAGGTATTTTCAATGATTCACTGCATATTACGTTATATTATAAGGTATTTTCAATGATACACTGCATATTACGATATGTTATAAGGTATTTTCAATGATACACTGTATATTACGATATATTATAAGGTATTTTCAATGATACACTGCATATTACGTTATATTATAAGGTATTTTCAATGATACACTGGATATTACGCTATATTATAAGGTATTTTCAATGATACACTGCATATTACGTTATATTACAAGGTATTTTCATTGATACACTGCATATTACGATATGATATAAGGTATTTTCAATGATACACTGCATATTACGTTATATCGTAAGGTATTTTCAATGATACACTGCATATTACGTTATATTATAAGGTATTTTCAATGATACACTGCATATTACGTTATATTGTTAGGTATTTTCAATGATACACTGCATATTACTTTATATTGTAGGTATTTTCAATGATACACTGCATATTACGCTATATTATAAGGTATTTTCAATGATATACTGCATATTACGCTATATTATAAGGTATTTTCAATGATACACTGCATATTACGTTATATTATAAGGTATTTTCAATGATACACTGCATATTACGTTATATTATAAGGTATTTTCAATGATAAACTACGATATATTAGAAGGTATTTTCATTGATACACTGCATATTACGTTATATTATAAGGTATTTTCAATGATATACTGCATGTTACGTTATATTATAAGGTATTTTCAATGATACACTGCATATTACGTTATATTACAAGGTATTTTCAATGATACACTGCATATTACGATATGATATAAGGTATTTTCAATGATACACTGCATATTACGTTATATCGTAAGGTATTTTCAATGATACACTGCATGTTACGTTATATTATAAGGTATTTTCAATGATACACTGCATATTACGTTATATTATAAGGTATTTTCAATGATACACTGCATATTGCGCTATATTATAAGGTATTGTCAATGATACACTGCATATTACGTTATATTATAAGGTATTTTCAATGATAAACTACGATATATTAGAAGGTATTTTCAATGATACACTGCATATTACGTCATATTATAAGTTATTTCCAATGATACACTGCATATTACGTTAGATTATAAGGTATTTTCAATGATACACTGCATGTTACATTATATTATAAGGTATTTTCAATGATAAACTACGATATATTAGAAGGCATTTTCAATGATACACTGCATATTACGTTATATTAGAAGGTATTTTCAATGATACACTGCATATTACGTTATATTATAAGGTATTTTCAATGATAAACTACGATATATTAGAAGGTATTTTCATTGATACACTGCATATTACGTTATATTATAAGGTATTTTCAATGATACACTGTATATTACGTTATATTACATGGTATTTTCAATGATACACTGCATATTACGTTATATTATAAGGTATTTTCAATGATAAACTACGATATATTAGAAGGTATTTTCAATGATACACTGCATATTACGATATGATATAAGGTATTTTCAATGATACACTGGATATTATGTTATATCGTAAGGTATTTTCAATGATACACTGCATATTACGTTATATTATAATGTATTTTCAATGATACACTGCATATTACGTTATATTATAAGGTATTTTCAATGATACACTGGATATTACGCTATATTATAAGGTATTTTCAATGATACACTGCATATTACGTTATATTATAAGGTATTTTCAATGATACACTGCATATTACGTTATATTATAAGGTATTTTCAATGATACACTGCATATTACGTTATATTATAAGGTATTTTCAATGATACACTGGATATTTCGTTATATTATAAGGTATTTTCAATTATACACTACAAATTACGATATATTATAAGGTATCTTCAATGATACACTACAAATTACGATATATTATAAGGTATTTTCAATGATACACTGCATATTACGTTATATTATAAGGTATTTCCAGTGATACACTGCATATTACATTCGATTATAAGGTATTTTCAATGATACACTGCATATTACGTTATATTATAAGGCATTTTCAATGATACACTGCATATTACGTTATATTATAAGGTATTTTCAATGATAAACTACGATATATTAGAAGGTATTTTCAATGATACACTGCATATTACGTCATATTATAAGTTATTTCCAATGATACACTGCATATTACGTTAGATTATAAGGTATTTTCAATGATACACTGCATGTTACGTTATATTATAAGGTATTTTCAATGATAAACTACGATATATTAGAAGGCATTTTCAATGATACACTGCATATTACGTTATATTAGAAGGTATTTTCAATGATACACTGCATATTACGTTATATTATAAGGTATTTTCAATGATAAACTACGATATATTAGAAGGTATTTTCATTGATACACTGCATATTACGTTATATTATAAGGTATTTTCAATGATACACTGTATATTACGTTATATTACATGGTATTTTCAATGATACACTGCATATTACGTTATATTATAAGGTATTTTCAATGATTCACTGCATATTACGTTATATTATAAGGTATTTTCAATGATACACTGCATATTACGATATGTTATAAGGTATTTTCAATGATACACTGTATATTACGATATATTATAAGGTATTTTCAATGATACACTGCATATTACGTTATATTATAAGGTATTTTCAATGATACACTGGATATTACGCTATATTATAAGGTATTTTCAATGATACACTGCATATTACGTTATATTACAAGGTATTTTCATTGATACACTGCATATTACGATATGATATAAGGTATTTTCAATGATACACTGCATATTACGTTATATCGTAAGGTATTTTCAATGATACACTGCATATTACGTTATATTATAAGGTATTTTCAATGATACACTGCATATTACGTTATATTGTTAGGTATTTTCAATGATACACTGCATATTACTTTATATTGTAAGGTATTTTCAATGATACACTGCATATTACGCTATATTATAAGGTATTTTCAATGATATACTGCATATTACGCTATATTATAAGGTATTTTCAATGATACACTGCATATTACGTTATATTATAAGGTATTTTCAATGATACACTGCATGTTACGTTATATTATAAAGTATTTTCAATGATATACTGCATATTACGCTATATTATAAGGTATATTCAATGATACACTGCATATTACGTTATATTATAAGGTATTTTCAATGATATACTGCATGTTACGTTATATTATAAGGTATTTTCAATGATACACTGCATATTACGTTATATTACAAGGTATTTTCAATGATACACTGCATATTACGATATGATATAAGGTATTTTCAATGATACACTGCATATTACGTTATATCGTAAGGTATTTTCAATGATACACTGCATATTACGTTATATTATAAGGTATTTTCAATGATACACTGCATATTACGTTATATTATAAGGTATTTTCAATGATACACTGCATATTACGTTATATTAGAAGGTATTTTCAATGATACACTGCATATTACGTTATATTATAAGGTATTTTCAATGATACACTGCATATTGCTCTATATTATAAGGTATTGTCAATGATACACTGCATATTACGTTATATTATAAGGTATTTTCAATGATAAACTACGATATATTAGAAGGTATTTTCAATGATACACTGCATATTACGTCATATTATAAGTTATTTCCAATGATACACTGCATATTACGTTAGATTATAAGGTATTTTCAATGATACACTGTATATTACGTTATATTACATGGTATTTTCAATGATACACTGCATATTACGTTATATTATAAGGTATTTTCAATGATTCACTGCATATTACGTTATATTATAAGGTATTTTCAATGATACACTGCATATTACGATATGTTATAAGGTATTTTCAATGATACACTGTATATTACGATATATTATAAGGTATTTTCAATGATACACTGCATATTACGTTATATTACATGGTATTTTCAATGATACACTGCATATTACGTTATATTATAAGGTATTTTAAATGATGCACTGCATATTACGTTATATTATAAGGTATTTTCAATGATACACTGCATATTACGATATGTTATAAGGTATTTTCAATGATACACTGTATATTACGATATATTATAAGGTATTTTCAATGATACACTGCATATTACGTTATATTATAAGGTATTTTCAATGATACACTGCATATTGCGCTATATTATAAGGTATTTTCAATGATACACTGCATATTACGTTATATTATAAGGTATTTTCAATGATAAACTACGGTATATTAGAAGGTATTTTCAATGATACACTGCATATTACGATATGATATAAGGTATTTTCAATGATACACTGGATATTATGTTATATCGTAAGGTATTTTCAATGATACACTGCATATTACGTTATATTATAATGTATTTTCAATGATACACTGCATATTACGTTATATTATAAGGTATTTTCAATGATACACTGGATATTACGCTATATTATAAGGTATTTTCAATGATACACTGCATATTACGTTATATTATAAGGTATTTTCAATGATACACTGCATATTACGTTATATTATAAGGTATTTTCAATGATACACTGCATATTACGTTATATTATAAGGTATTTTCAATGATACACTGGATATTTCGTTATATTATAAGGTATTTTCAATTATACACTACAAATTACGATATATTATAAGGTATCTTCAATGATACACTACAAATTACGATATATTATAAGGTATTTTCAATGATACACTGCATATTACGTTATATTATAAGGTATTTCCAGTGATACACTGCATATTACATTCGATTATAAGGTATTTTCAATGATACACTGGATATTACGTTATATTATAAGGCATTTTCAATGATACACTGCATATTACGTTTTATTATAAGGTATTTTCAATGATACACTGCATATTACGTTATATTATAAGGCATTTTCAATGATACACTGCATATTACGTTATATTATAAGGTATTTTCAATGATACACTGCATATTGCGCTATATTATAAGGTATTTTCAATGATACACTGCATATTACGTTATATTATAAGGTATTTTCAATGATACACTGTATATTACGTTATATTACATGGTATTTTCAATGATACACTGCATATTCCGTTATATTATAAGGTATTTTCAATGATTCACTGCATATTACGTTATATTATAAGGTATTTTCAATGATACACTGCATATTACGATATGTTATAAGGTATTTTCAATGATACACTGTATATTACGATATATTATAAGGTATTTTCAATGATACACTGCATATTACGTTATATTATAAGGTATTTTCAATGATACACTGCATATTGCGCTATATTATAAGGTATTTTCAATGATACACTGCATATTACGTTATATTATAAGGTATTTTCAATGATAAACTACGATATATTAAAAGGTATTTTCAATGATACACTGCATATTACGATATGATATAAGGTATTTTCAATGATACACTGGATATTATGTTATATTACAAGGTATTTTCAATGATACACTGCATATTACGATATGATATAAGGTATTTTCAATGATACACTGCATATTACGTTATATCGTAAGGTATTTTCAATGATACACTGCATATTACGTTATATTATAAGGTATTTTCAATGATACACTGCATATTACGTTATATTATAAGGTATTTTCAATGATACACTTCATATTACGTTATATTAGAAGGTATTTTCAATGATACACTGCATATTACGTTATATTATAAGGTATTTTCAATGATACACTGCATATTGCGCTATATTATAAGGTATTGTCAATGATACACTGCATATTACGTTATATTATAAGGTATTTTCAATGATAAACTACGATATATTAGAAGGTATTTTCAATGATACACTGCATATTACGTCATATTATAAGTTATTTCCAAAGATACACTGCATATTACGTTAGATTATAAGGTATTTTCAATGATACACTGCATGTTACGTTATATTATAAGGTATTTTCAATGATAAACTACGATATATTAGAAGGCATTTTCAATGATACACTGCATATTACGTTATATTAGAAGGTATTTTCAATGATACACTGCATATTACGTTATATTATAAGGTATTTTCAATGATAAACTACGATATATTAGAAGGTATTTTCATTGATACACTGCATATTACGTTATATTATAAGGTATTTTCAATGATACACTGTATATTACGTTATATTACATGGTATTTTCAATGATACACTGCATATTACGTTATATTATAAGGTATTTTAAATGATTCACTGCATATTACGTTATATTATAAGGTATTTTCAATGATACACTGCATATTACGATATGTTATAAGGTATTTTCAATGATACACTGTATATTACGTTATATTATAAGGTATTTTCAATGATACACTGCATATTACGTTATATTATAAGGTATTTTCAATGATACACTGCATATTGCGCTATATTATAAGGTATTTTCAATGATACACTGCATATTACGTTATATTATAAGGTATTTTCAATGATAAACTACGATATATTAGAAGGTATTTTCAATGATACACTGCATATTACGATATGATATAAGGTATTTTCAATGATACACTGGATATTATGTTATATCGTAAGGTATTTTCAATGATACACTGCATATTACGTTATATTATAATGTATTTTCAATGATACACTGCATATTACGTTATATTATAAGGTATTTTCAATGATACACTGGATATTACGCTATATTATAAGGTATTTTCAATGATACACTGCATATTACGTTATATTATAAGGTATTTTCAATGATACACTGCATATTACGTTATATTATAAGGTATTTTCAATGATACACTGCATATTACGTTATATTATAAGGTATTTTCAATGATACACTGGATATTTCGTTATATTATAAGGTATTTTCAATTATACACTACAAATTACGATATATTATAAGGTATCTTCAATGATACACTACAAATTACGATATATTATAAGGTATTTTCAATGATACACTGCATATTACGTTATATTATAAGGTATTTCCAGTGATACACTGCATATTACATTCGATTATAAGGTATTTTCAATGATACACTGCATATTACGTTATATTATAAGGCATTTTCAATGATACACTGCATATTACGTTTTATTATAAGGTATTTTCAATGATACACTGCATATTACGTTATATTATAAGGCATTTTCAATGATACACTGCATATTACGTTATATTATAAGGTATTTTCAATGATACACTGCATATTGCGCTATATTATAAGGTATTTTCAATGATACACTGCATATTACGTTATATTATAAGGTATTTTCAATGATACACTGTATATTACGTTATATTACATGGTATTTTCAATGATACACTGCATATTACGTTATATTATAAGGTATTTTCAATGATTCACTGCATATTACGTTATATTATAAGGTATTTTCAATGATACACTGCATATTACGATATATTATAAGGTATTTTCAATGATACACTGTATATTACGATATATTATAAGGTATTTTCAATGATACACTGCATATTACGTTATATTATAATGTATTTTCAATGATACACTGCATATTACGTTATATTATAAGGTATTTTCAATGATACACTGGATATTACGCTATATTATAAGGTATTTTCAATGATACACTGCATATTACGTTATATTATAAGGTATTTTCAATGATACACTGCATGTTACGTTATATTATAAGGTATTTTCAATGATACACTGCATATTACGTTATATTATAAGGTATTTTCAATGATACACTGCATATTACGTTATATTATAAGGTATTTTCAATGATACACTGCATATTACGTTATATTAGAAGGTATTTTCAATGATACACTGCATATTACGTTATATTATAAGGTATTTTCAATGATACACTGCATATTGCGCTATATTATAAGGTATTGTCAATGATACACTGCATATTACGTTATATTATAAGGTATTTTCAATGATAAACTACGATATATTAGAAGGTATTTTCAATTATACACTGCATATTACGTCATATTATAAGTTATTTCCAATGATACACTGCATATTACGTTAGATTATAAGGTATTTTCAATGATACACTGCATATTACGTTATATTATAAGGTATTTTCAATGATACACTGCATATTGCGCTATATTATAAAGTATTTTCAATGATACACTGCATATTACGTTATATTATAAGGTATTTTCAATGATAAACTACGATATATTAAAAGGTATTTTCAATGATACACTGCATATTACGATATGATATAAGGTATTTTCAATGATACACTGGATATTATGTTATATTACAAGGTATTTTCAATGATACACTGCATATTACGATATGATATAAGGTATTTTCAATGATACACTGCATATTACGTTATATCGTAAGGTATTTTCAATGATACACTGCATATTACGTTATATTATAAGGTATTTTCAATGATTCACTGCATATTACGTTATATTATAAGGTATTTTCAATGATACACTGCATATTACGATATGTTATAAGGTATTTTCAATGATACACTGTATATTACGATATATTATAAGGTATTTTCAATGATACACTGCATATTACGTTATATTATAATGTATTTTCAATGATACACTGCATATTACGTTATATTATAAGGTATTTTCAATGATACACTGGATATTACGCTATATTATAAGGTATTTTCAATGATACACTGCATATTACGTTATATTATAAGGTATTTTCAATGATACACTGCATGTTACGTTATATTATAAGGTATTTTCAATGATACACTGCATATTACGTTATATTACAAGGTATTTTCAATGATACACTGCATATTACGTTATATTATAAGGTATTTTCAATGATACACTGCATATTACGTTATATTAGAAGGTATTTTCAATGATACACTGCATATTACGTTATATTATAAGGTATTTTCAATGATACACTGCATATTGCGCTATATTATAAGGTATTGTCAATGATACACTGCATATTACGTTATATTATAAGGTATTTTCAATGATAAACTACGATATATTAGAAGGTATTTTCAATGATACACTGCATATTACGTCATATTATAAGTTATTTCCAATGATACACTGCATATTACGTTAGATTATAAGGTATTTTCAATGATACACTGCATATTACGTTATATTATAAGGTATTTTCAATGATACACTGCATATTGCGCTATATTATAAAGTATTTTCAATGATACACTGCATATTACGTTATATTATAAGGTATTTTCAATGATAAACTACGATATATTAAAAGGTATTTTCAATGATACACTGCATATTACGATATGATATAAGGTATTTTCAATGATACACTGGATATTATGTTATATTACAAGGTATTTTCAATGATACACTGCATATTACGATATGATATAAGGTATTTTCAATGATACACTGCATATTACGTTATATCGTAAGGTATTTTCAATGATACACTGCATATTACGTTATATTATAAGGTATTTTCAATGATACACTGCATATTACGTTATATTATAAGGTATTTTCAATGATACACTGCATATTACGTTATATTAGAAGGTATTTTCAATGATACACTGCATATTACGTTATATTATAAGGTATTTTCAATGATACACTGCATATTGCGCTATATTATAAGGTATTGTCAATGATACACTGCATATTACGTTATATTATAAGGTATTTTCAATGATAAACTACGATATATTAGAAGGTATTTTCAATGATACACTGCATATTACGTCATATTATAAGTTATTTCCAAAGATACACTGCATATTACGTTAGATTATAAGGTATTTTCAATGATACACTGCATGTTACGTTATATTATAAGGTATTTTCAATGATAAACTACGATATATTAGAAGGCATTTTCAATGATACACTGCATATTACGTTATATTAGAAGGTATTTTCAATGATACACTGCATATTACGTTATATTATAAGGTATATTCAATGATAAACTACGATATATTAGAAGGTATTTTCATTGATACACTGCATATTACGTTATATTATAAGGTATTTTCAATGATACACTGTATATTACGTTATATTACATGGTATTTTCAATGATACACTGCATATTACGTTATATTATAAGGTATTTTAAATGATTCACTGCATATTACGTTATATTATAAGGTATTTTCAATGATACACTGCATATTACGATATGTTATAAGGTATTTTCCATGATACACTGTATATTACGTTATATTATAAGGTATTTTCAATGATACACTGCATATTACGTTATATTATAAGGTATTTTCAATGATACACTGCATATTGCGCTATATTATAAGGTATTTTCAATGATACACTGCATATTACGTTATATTATAAGGTATTTTCAATGATAAACTACGATATATTAGAAGGTATTTTCAATGATACACTGCATATTACGATATGATATAAGGTATTTTCAATGATACACTGGATATTATGTTATATCGTAAGGTATTTTCAATGATACACTGCATATTACGTTATATTATAATGTATTTTCAATGATACACTGCATATTACGTTATATTATAAGGTATTTTCAATGATACACTGGATATTACGCTATATTATAAGGTATTTTCAATGATACACTGCATATTACGTTATATTATAAGGTATTTTCAATGATACACTGCATGTTACGTTATATTATAAGGTATTTTCAATGATACACTGCATATTACGTTATATTATAAGGTATTTTCAATGATACACTGGATATTTCGTTATATTATAAGGTATTTTCAATTATACACTACAAATTACGATATATTATAAGGTATCTTCAATGATACACTACAAATTACGATATATTATAAGGTATTTTCAATGATACACTGCATATTACGTTATATTATAAGGTATTTCCAGTGATACACTGCATATTACATTCGATTATAAGGTATTTTCAATGATACACTGCATATTACGTTATATTATAAGGCATTTTCAATGATACACTGCATATTACGTTTTATTATAAGGTATTTTCAATGATACACTGCATATTACGTTATATTATAAGGCATTTTCAATGATACACTGCATATTACGTTATATTATAAGGTATTTTCAATGATACACTGGATATTACGCTATATTATAAGGTATTTTCAATGATACACTGCATATTACGTTATATTATAAGGTATTTTCAATGATACACTGCATATTACGTTATATTATAAGGTATTTCCAGTGATACACTGCATATTACATTCGATTATAAGGTATTTTCAATGATACACTGCATATTACGTTATATTATAAGGCATTTTCAATGATACACTGCATATTACGTTTTATTATAAGGTATTTTCAATGATACACTGTATATTACGATATATTATAAGGTATTTTCAATGATACACTGCATATTACGTTATATTAGAAGGTATTTTCAATGATACACTGCATATTACGTTATATTAGAAGGTATTTTCAATGATACACTGCATATTAGGATATGTTATAAGGTATTTTCAATGATACACTGCATATTACGTTATATTATAAGGTATTTTCAATGATTCACTGCATATTACGTTATATTATAAGGTATTTTCAATGATACACTGCATATTACGATATGATATAAGGTATTTTCAATGATACACTGCATATTACGTTATATTACAAGGTATTTTCAATGATACACTGCATATTACGTTATATTATAAGGTATTTTCAATGATACACTGTATATTATGTTATATTACATGGTATTTTCAATGATACACTGCATATTACGTTATATTATAAGGTATTTTCAATGAGAAACTACGATATTTTAGAAGGTGTTTTCAATGATACACTGCATATTTCGTTATATTATAAGGTATTTTCAAAGATACACTGTATATTACGTTATATTACATGGTATTTTCAATGATACACTGCATATTACGTTATATTATAAGGTATTTTCAATGATAAACTACGATATATTAGAAGGTATTTTCGCTGATACACTGTATATTACGTTATATTACATGGTATTTTCAATGATACACTACAAATTACTATATATTATAAGGTATTTTCAAAGATACACTACGAATTACTATATATTATAAGGTATTTTCAATGATACACTGCATATTACGTTATATTACAAGGTATTTTCAATGATACACTGCATATTACGTTGTATTAGAAGGTATTTTCAATGATACACTGCATATTAGGATATGTTATAAGGTATTTTCAATGATACACTGCATATTACGTTATATTATAAGGTATTTTCATTGATACACAGCATATTACGTTATATTATAAGGTATTTTCAATGATACACTGTATATTACGTTATATATTACATGGTATTTTCAATGATACACTGCATATTACGTTATATTATAAGGTATTTTCAATGATTCACTGCATATTACGTTATATTATACGGTATTTTCAATGATACACTGCATATTACGATATGTTATAAGGTATTTTCAATGATACACTGCATATTACGATATGTTATAAGGTATTTTCAATGATAAACTACGATATATTAGAAGGTATTTTCAATGATACACTGCATATTACGTTATATTATAAGGAATTTTCAATGATAAACTACGATATATTATAAGGTATTTCCAATGATACACTGCATATTACGTTATATTATGAGGTATTTTCAATGATAAACTACGATATATTATAAGGTATTTTCAATGATACACTGCATATTTCGTTATATTATGAGGTATTTTCAATTATACACTACATATTACGTTATATTAGAAGGTATTTTCAATGATACACTGCATATTACGTTATATTATAAACAACTCTAAATGATAAACTACGATATATTAGAAGGTATTTTCAACGATACACTGCATATTACGTTATATTATAAGGTATTTTCAATGATAAACTACATATTACGATATATTATAAGGTATTTTCAATGATATACCGTATATTACGTTATATTACATGGTATTTTCAATGATACACTGCATATTACGTTATATTATAAGGTATTTTCAATGATAAACTACGATATATTAGAAGGTATTTTCGCTGATACACTGTATATTACGTTATATTACATGGTATTTTCAATGATACACTACAAATTACTATATATTATAAGGTATTTTCAAAGATACACTACAAATTACTATATATTATAAGGTATTTTCAATGATACACTGCATATTACGTTATATTACAAGGTATTTTCAATGATACACTGCATATTACGTTATATTAGAAGGTATTTTCAATGATACACTGCATATTAGGATATGTTATAAGGTATTTTCAATGATACACTGCATATTACGTTATATTATAAGGTATTTTCATTGATACACTGCATATTACGTTATATTATAAGGTATTTTCAATGATACACTGTATATTACGTTATATATTACATGGTATTTTCAATGATACACTGCATATTACGTTATATTATAAGGTATTTTCAATGATTCACTGCATATTAAGTTATATTATAAGGTATTTTCAATGATACACTGCATATTACGATATGTTATAAGGTATTTTCAATGATACACTGCATATTACGATATGTTATAAGGTATTTTCAATGATAAACTACGATATATTAGAAGGTATTTTCAATGATACACTGCATATTACGTTATATTATAAGGTATTTTCAATTATACACTGCATATTACGTCATATTATATGGTATTGCCAATGATACACTGCATATTACGTTATATTATAAGGAATTTTCAATGATAAACTACGATATATTATAAGGTATTTCCAATGATACACTGCATATTACGTTATATTATGAGGTATTTTCAATGATAAACTACGATATATTATAAGGTATTTTCAATGATACACTGCATATTTCGTTATATTATGAGGTATTTTCAATTATACACTACAAATTACGATATATTATAAGGTATTTTCAATGATACACTGCATATTACGTTATATTAGAAGGTATTTTCAATGATACACTGCATATTACGTTATATTATAAGGTATTTTCAATGATACACTGTATATTACGTTATATATTACATGGTATTTTCAATGATACACTGCATATTACGTTATATTATAAGGTATTTTCAATGATTCACTGCATATTACGTTATATTATAAGGTATTTTCAATGATACACTGCATATTACGATATGTTATAAGGTATTTTCAATGATACACTGCATATTACGATATGTTATAAGGTATTTTCAATGATAAACTACGATATATTAGAAGGTATTTTCAATGATACACTGCATATTACGTTATATTATAAGGTATTTTCAATTATACACTGCATATTACGTCATATTATATGGTATTGCCAATGATACACTGCATATTACGTTATATTATAAGGAATTTTCAATGATAAACTACGATATATTATAAGGTATTTCCAATGATACACTGCATATTACGTCATATTATAAGTTATTTCCAAAGATACACTGCATATTACGTTAGATTATAAGGTATTTTCAATGATACACTGCATGTTACGTTATATTATAAGGTATTTTCAATGATAAACTACGATATATTAGAAGGCATTTTCAATGATACACTGCATATTACGTTATATTAGAAGGTATTTTCAATGATACACTGCATATTACGTTATATTATAAGGTATTTTCAATGATAAACTACGATATATTAGAAGGTATTTTCATTGATACACTGCATATTACGTTATATTATAAGGTATTTTCAATGATACACTGTATATTACGTTATATTACATGGTATTTTCAATGATACACTGCATATTACGTTATATTATAAGGTATTTTAAATGATTCACTGCATATTACGTTATATTATAAGGTATTTTCAATGATACACTGCATATTACGATATGTTATAAGGTATTTTCAATGATACACTGTATATTACGTTATATTATAAGGTATTTTCAATGATACACTGCATATTACGTTATATTATAAGGTATTTTCAATGATACACTGGATATTGCGCTATATTATAAGGTATTTTCAATGATACACTGCATATTACGTTATATTATAAGGTATTTTCAATGATAAACTACGATATATTAGAAGGTATTTTCAATGATACACTGCATATTACGATATGATATAAGGTATTTTCAATGATACACTGGATATTATGTTATATCGTAAGGTATTTTCAATGATACACTGCATATTACGTTATATTATAATGTATTTTCAATGATACACTGCATATTACGTTATATTATAAGGTATTTTCAATGATACACTGGATATTACGCTATATTATAAGGTATTTTCAATGATACACTGCATATTACGTTATATTATAAGGTATTTTCAATGATACACTGCATATTACGTTATATTATAAGGTATTTTCAATGATACACTGCATATTACGTTATATTATAAGGTATTTTCAATGATACACTGGATATTTCGTTATATTATAAGGTATTTTCAATTATACACTACAAATTACGATATATTATAAGGTATCTTCAATGATACACTACAAATTACGATATATTATAAGGTATTTTCAATGATACACTGCATATTACGTTATATTATAAGGTATTTCCAGTGATACACTGCATATTACATTCGATTATAAGGTATTTTCAATGATACACTGCATATTACGTTATATTATAAGGCATTTTCAATGATACACTGCATATTACGTTTTATTATAAGGTATTTTCAATGATACACTGCATATTACGTTATATTATAAGGTATTTTCAATGATACACTGCATATTACGTTATATTATAAGGTATTTTCAATGATACACTGCATATTGCGCTATATTATAAGGTATTTTCAATGATACACTGCATATTACGTTATATTATAAGGTATTTTCAATGATACACTGTATATTACGTTATATTACATGGTATTTTCAATGATACACTGCATATTACGTTATATTATAAGGTATTTTCAATGATTCACTGCATATTACGTTATATTATAAGGTATTTTCAATGATACACTGCATATTACGATATATTATAAGGTATTTTCAATGATACACTGTATATTACGATATATTATAAGGTATTTTCAATGATACACTGCATATTACGTTATATTATAATGTATTTTCAATGATACACTGCATATTACGTTATATTATAAGGTATTTTCAATGATACACTGGATATTACGCTATATTATAAGGTATTTTCAATGATACACTGCATATTACGTTATATTATAAGGTATTTTCAATGATACACTGCATGTTACGTTATATTATAAGGTATTTTCAATGATACACTGCATATTACGTTATATTATAAGGTATTTTCAATGATACACTGCATATTACGTTATATTATAAGGTATTTTCAATGATACACTGCATATTACGTTATATTAGAAGGTATTTTCAATGATACACTGCATATTACGTTATATTATAAGGTATTTTCAATGATACACTGCATATTGCTCTATATTATAAGGTATTGTCAATGATACACTGCATATTACGTTATATTATAAGGTATTTTCAATGATAAACTACGATATATTAGAAGGTATTTTCAATGATACACTGCATATTACGTCATATTATAAGTTATTTCCAATGATACACTGCATATTACGTTAGATTATAAGGTATTTTCAATGATACACTGCATATTACGTTATATTATAAGGTATTTTCAATGATACACTGCATATTGCGCTATATTATAAAGTATTTTCAATGATACACTGCATATTACGTTATATTATAAGGTATTTTCAATGATAAACTACGATATATTAAAAGGTATTTTCAATGATACACTGCATATTACGATATGATATAAGGTATTTTCAATGATACACTGGATATTATGTTATATTACAAGGTATTTTCAATGATACACTGCATATTACGATATGATATAAGGTATTTTCAATGATACACTGCATATTACGTTATATCGTAAGGTATTTTCAATGATACACTGCATATTACGTTATATTATAAGGTATTTTCAATGATACACTGCATATTACGTTATATTATAAGGTATTTTCAATGATACACTGCATATTACGTTATATTAGAAGGTATTTTCAATGATACACTGCATATTACGTTATATTATAAGGTATTTTCAATGATACACTGCATATTGCGCTATATTATAAGGTATTGTCAATGATACACTGCATATTACGTTATATTATAAGGTATTTTCAATGATAAACTACGATATATTAGAAGGTATTTTCAATGATACACTGCATATTACGTCATATTATAAGTTATTTCCAAAGATACACTGCATATTACGTTAGATTATAAGGTATTTTCAATGATACACTGCATGTTACGTTATATTATAAGGTATTTTCAATGATAAACTACGATATATTAGAAGGCATTTTCAATGATACACTGCATATTACGTTATATTAGAAGGTATTTTCAATGATACACTGCATATTACGTTATATTATAAGGTATTTTCAATGATAAACTACGATATATTAGAAGGTATTTTCATTGATACACTGCATATTACGTTATATTATAAGGTATTTTCAATGATACACTGTATATTACGTTATATTACATGGTATTTTCAATGATACACTGCATATTACGTTATATTATAAGGTATTTTAAATGATTCACTGCATATTACGTTATATTATAAGGTATTTTCAATGATACACTGGATATTTCGTTATATTATAAGGTATTTTCAATGATACACTGCATATTACGATATGTTATAAGGTATTTTCAATGATACACTGTATATTACGATATATTATAAGGTATTTTCAATGATACACTGCATATTACGTTATATTATAAGGTATTTTCAATGATACACTGCATATTGCGCTATATTATAAGGTATTTTCAATGATACACTGCATATTACGTTATATTATAATGTATTTTCAATGATACACTGCATATTACGTTATATTATAAGGTATTTTCAATGATACACTGGATATTACGCTATATTATAAGGTATTTTCAATGATACACTGCATATTACGTTATATTATAAGGTATTTTCAATGATACACTGCATATTGCGCTATATTATAAGGTATTGTCAATGATACACTGCATATTACGTTATATTATAAGGTATTTTCAATGATAAACTAC
>CAKAJI010000695.1:0-26098 GCA_916610255.1 Lasioglossum lativentre | reverse complement strand
GTAATATGCAGTGTATCATTGAAAATACCTTATAATATAATGTAATATGCAGTGTATCATTGAAAATACCGTATAATATAACGTAATATTTGCAGTCTATCATTGAAAATGGCTTATAATATAACGTAATATGCAGTGTATCATTGAAAATACCTTATAATATAAAGTAATATGCAGTGTATCATTGAAAATACCTTATAAATAACGTAATATGCAGTGTATCATTGAAAATACCTTATACTATAACGTATTATGCTGTGTATCATTGAAAATACATTATAATATAATGTAATATGCAGTGTATTATTGAAAATACCTTATAATATAATGTAATATGCAGTGTATCATTTAAAATACCTTATAATATAACGTAATATTTGCAGTCTATCATTGAAAATGGCTTATAATATAACGTAATATGCAGTGTATCATTGAAAATACATTATAATATAATGTAATATGCAGTGTATCATTGAAAATACCTTATAATATAATGTAATATGCAGTGTATCATTGAAAATACCTTATAATATAATGTAATATGCAGTGTATCACTGAAAATGGCTTATAATATAACGTAATATGCTGTGTATCATTGAAAATAGATTATAATATAATGTAATATGCTGTGTATCATTGAAAATACATTACAATATAAAGTAATATGCAGTGTGTCATTGAAAATACCTTATGAAATAACGTAATATGCAGTGTATCATTGAAAATACCTTATACTATTACGTATTATGCAGTGTATCATTGAAAATACATTATAATATAAGGTAATATGCAGTGTATCATTGAAAATGGCTTATAATATAACGTAATATGCAGTGTATCATTGAAAATACCTTATAATATACCGTAATATGCAGTGTATCATTGAAAATACCTTATAATATAATGTAATATGCAGTGTATCATTGAAAATACCTTATAATATAACGTAATATTTGCAGTCTATCATTGAAAATGGCTTATAATATAACGTAATATGCAGTGTATCATTGAAAATACCTTATAATATAAAGTAATATGCGGTGTACCATTGAAAATACCTTATAAAATAACGTAATATGCAGTGTATCATTGAAAATACCTTATACTATTACGTATTGTGCTGTGTATCATTGAAAATACCTTATAATATAACGTAATATGCAGTGTATCATTGAAAATACCTTATAAAATAACGTAATATTACGTGTATCATTGAAAATACCTTATACTATAACGTATTATGCTGTGTATCATTGAAAATACATTATAATATAATGTAATATGCAGTGTATCATTGAAAATGGCTTATAATATAACGTAATATGCAGTGTATCATTGAAAATACCTTATAATATACCGTAATATGCAGTGTATCATTGAAAATACCTTATAATATAATGTAATATCCAGTGTATCATTGAAAATACCTTATAATATAACGTAATATTTGCAGTCTATCATTGAAAATGGCTTATAATATAACGTAATATGCAGTGTATCATTGAAAATAAATTATAATATAACGTAATATGCAGTGTATCATTGAAAATACCTTATAATATAATGTAATATGCAGTGTATCATTGAAAATACCTTATAATATAATGTAATATGCAGTGTATCATTGAAAATACCTTATAATATAACGTAATATTTGCAGTCTATCATTGAAAATGGCTTATAATATAACGTAATATGCAGTGTATCATTGAAAATACCTTATACTATAACGTATTATGCTGTGTATCATGGAAAATACATTATGATATAATGTAATATGCAGTGTATCATTGAAAATGGCTTATAATATAACGTAATATGCTGTGTATCATTGAAAATAGATTATAATATAATGTAATATGCTGTGTATCATTGAAAATACATTACAATATAAAGTAATATGCAGTGTGTCATTGAAAATACCTTATGAAATAACGTAATATGCAGTGTATCATTGAAAATACCTTATACTATTACGTATTATGCAGTGTATCATTGAAAATACCTTATAATATAACGTAATATGCAGTGTATCATTGAAAATACCTTATAAAATAACGTAATATGCAGTGTATCATTGAAAATACCTTATACCATAACGTATTATACTGTGTATCATTGAAAATACATTATAATATAATGTAATATGCAGTGTATCATTGAAAAATGGCTTATAATATAACGTAATATGCAGTGTATCATTGAAAATACCTTATAATATACCGTAATATGCAGTGTATCATTGAAAATACCTTATAATATAATGTAATATGCAGTGTATCATTGAAAATACCTTATAAAATAACGTAATATGCAGTGTATCATTGAAAATACCTTATACTATTACGTATTGTGCTGTGTATCATTGAAAATACCTTATAATATAACGTAATATGCAGTGTATCATTGAAAATACCTTATAAAATAACGTAATATTACGTGTATCATTGAAAATACCTTATACTATAACGTATTATGCTGTGTATCATTGAAAATACATTATAATATAATGTAATATGCAGTGTATCATTGAAAATGGCTTATAATATAACGTAATATGCAGTGTATCATTGAAAATACCTTATAATATAACGTAATATGCAATGTATCATTGAAAACACCTTATAATATAACGTAATATGCAGTGTAGCATTGAAAATACTTTATAATATAACGTAATATGCAGTGTATCATTAAAAACTCCTTATAATCTATGGTAATTTGTAGTGTATCAATGAAAATACCTTATAATATAACGTAATATGCAGTGTATCATTGAAAATACCTTATAATATAACGTAATATTTGCAGTCTATCATTGAAAATGGCTTATAATATAACGTAATATGCAGTGTATCATTGAAAATACCTTATAATATAACGTAATATGCAGTGTATCATTGAAAATACCTTATAATATAATGTAATATGCAGTGTATCATTGAAAATACCTTATAATATAATGTAATATGCAGTGTATCATTGAAAATACCTTATAATATAACGTAATATTTGCAGTCTATCATTGAAAATGGCTTATAATATAACGTAATATGCAGTGTATCATTGAAAATACCTATACTATAACGTATTATGCTGTGTATCATTGAAAATACATTATAATATAATGTAATATGCAGTGTATCATTGAAAATGGCTTATAATATAACGTAATATGCAGTGTATCATTGAAAATACCTTATAAAATAACGTAATATGTAGTTTATCATTGAAAATATCTTATAATACAACTTAATATGCAGTGTATCGTTGAAAATACCTTATAATATAACGTAATATGCAGTGTATCATTGAAAATGGCTTATAATATAACGTAATATGCAGTGTATCATTGAAAATACCTTATAATATAACGTAATATTTGCAGTCTATCATTGAAAATGGCTTATAATATAACGTAATATGCAGTGTATCATTGAAAATACCTTATAATATAACGTATTATGCTGTGTATCATTCAAAAAAAATACATTATAATATAATGTAATATGCAGTGTATCATTGAAAATGGCTTATAATATAATGTAATATGCAGTGTATCATTGAAAATACCTTATAATATAATGTAATATGCAGTGTATCATTGAAAATACCTTATAATATAACGTAATATTTGCAGTCTATCATTGAAAATGGCTTATAATATAACGTAATATGCAGTGTATCATTGAAAATACCTTATACTATAACGTATTATGCTGTGTATCATTCAAAAAAAATACATTATAATATAATGTAATATGCAGTGTATCATTGAAAATGGCTTATAATATAACGTAATATGCAGTGTATCATTGAAAATACCTTATAATATATCGTAATATGTAGTTTATCATTGAAAATATCTTATAATACAACTTAATATGCAGTGTATCGTTGAAAATACCTTATAATATAACGTAATATGCAGTGTATCATTGAAAATAACTTATAATATAACGAAATATGCAGTGTGTCATTGAAAATACCTTATAATATAAAGTAATATGCAGTGTATCATTGAAAATACCTTATAAAATAACGTAATATGCAGTGTATCATTGAAAATACCTTATACTATAACGTATTATGCTGTGTATCATTGAAAATACCTTATAATATAACGTAATATGCAGTGTATCATTGAAAATACCTTATAAAATAACGTAATATTACGTGTATCATTGAAAATACCTTATACTATAACGTATTATGCTGTGTATCATTGAAAATACATTATAATATAATGTAATATGCAGTGTATCATTGAAAATGGCTTATAATATAACGTAATATGCAGTGTATCATTGAAAATACCTTATAATATATCGTAATATGTAGTTTATCATTGAAAATATCTTATAATACAACTTAATATGCAGTGTATCGTTGAAAATACCTTATAATATAACGTAATATGCAGTGTATCATTGAAAATAACTTATAATATAACGAAATATGCAGTGTGTCATTGAAAATACCTTATAATATACCGTAATATGCAGTGTATCATTGAAAATACCTTATAATATAATGTAATATGCAGTGTATCATTGAAAATACCTTATAATATAATGTAATATCCAGTGTATCATTGAAAATACCTTATAATATAACGTAATATTTGCAGTCTATCATTGAAAATGGCTTATAATATAACGTAATATGCAGTGTATCATTGAAAATACCTTATAATATAACGTAATATGCAGTGTATCATTGAAAATACCTTATAATATAATGTAATATGCAGTGTATCATTGAAAATACCTTATAATATAATGTAATATGCAGTGTATCATTGAAAATACCTTATAATATAATGTAATATGCAGTGTATCATTGAAAATACCTTATAATATAACGTAATATTTGCAGTCTATCATTGAAAATGGCTTATAATATAACGTAATATGCAGTGTATCATTGAAAATACCTTATACTATAACGTATTATGCTGTGTATCATTGAAAATACATTATAATATAATGTAATATGCAGTGTATCATTGAAAATGGCTTATAATATAACGTAATATGCAGTGTATCATTGAAAATACCTTATAATATATCGTAATATGTAGTTTATCATTGAAAATATCTTATAATACAACTTAATATGCAGTGTATCGTTGAAAATACCTTATAATATAACATAATATGCAGTGTATCATTGAAAATAACTTATAATATAACGAAATATGCAGTGTGTCATTGAAAATACCTTATAATATACCGTAATATGCAGTGTATCATTGAAAATACCTTATAATATAATGTAATATGCAGTGTATCATTGAAAATGGCTTATAATATAACGTAATATGCAGTGTATCATTGAAAATACCTTATAATATATCGTAATATGTAGTTTATCATTGAAAATATCTTATAATACAACTTAATATGCAGTGTATCGTTGAAAATACCTTATACTATAACGTATTATGCTGTGTATCATTGAAAATACATTATAATATAATGTAATATGCAGTGTATCATTGAAAATGGCTTATAATATAACGTAATATGCAGTGTATCATTGAAAATACCTTATAATATATCGTAATATGTAGTTTATCATTGAAAATATCTTATAATACAACTTAATATGCAGTCTATCATTGAAAATGGCTTATAATATATCGTAATATGTAGTTTATCATTGAAAATATCTTATAATACAACTTAATATGCAGTGTATCGTTGAAAATGGCTTATAATATAACGTAATATGCAGTGTATCATTGAAAATACCTTATAATATAACGTAATATGCAGTGTATCATTGAAAATACCTTATAATATAATGTAATATGCAGTGTATCATTGAAAATACCTTATAATATAATGTAATATGCAGTGTATCATTGAAAATACCTTATAATATAATGTAATATGCAGTGTATCATTGAAAATACCTTATAATATAACGTAATATTTGCAGTCTATCATTGAAAATGGCTTATAATATAACGTAATATGCAGTGTATCATTGAAAATACCTTATACTATAACGTATTATGCTGTGTATCATTGAAAATACATTATAATATAATGTAATATGCAGTGTATCATTGAAAATGGCTTATAATATAACGTAATATGCAGTGTATCATTGAAAATACCTTATAATATATCGTAATATGTAGTTTATCATTGAAAATATCTTATAATACAACTTAATATGCAGTGTATCGTTGAAAATACCTTATAATATAACGTAATATGCAGTGTATCATTGAAAATAACTTATAATATAACGAAATATGCAGTGTGTCATTGAAAATACCTTATAATATACCGTAATATGCAGTGTATCATTGAAAATACCTTATAATATAATGTAATATGCAGTGTATCATTGAAAATGGCTTATAATATAACGTAATATGCAGTGTATCATTGAAAATACCTTATAATATATCGTAATATGTAGTTTATCATTGAAAATATCTTATAATACAACTTAATATGCAGTGTATCGTTGAAAATACCTTATACTATAACGTATTATGCTGTGTATCATTGAAAATACATTATAATATAATGTAATATGCAGTGTATCATTGAAAATGGCTTATAATATAACGTAATATGCAGTGTATCATTGAAAATACCTTATAATATATCGTAATATGTAGTTTATCATTGAAAATATCTTATAATACAACTTAATATGCAGTGTATCGTTGAAAATACCTTATAATATAACGTAATATGCAGTGTATCATTGAAAATAACTTATAATATAACGAAATATGCAGTGTGTCATTGAAAATACCTTATAACAAACCGTAATATGCAGTGTATCATTGAAAATACCTTATAATATAATGTAATATGCAGTGTATCATTGAAAATACCGTATAATATAACGTAATATTTGCAGTCTATCATTGAAAATGGCTTATAATATAACGTAATATGCAGTGTATCATTGAAAATACCTTATAAAATAACGTAATATGCAGTGTATCATTGAAAATACCTTATACTATAACGTATTATGCTGTGTATCATTGAAAATACCTTATAAAATAACGTAATATGCTGTGGATCATTGAAAATACCTTATACTATAACGTAATATGCAGTGTATCATTGAAAATACCTTATACTATTACGTATTATGCTGTGTATCATTGAAAATACCTTATACTATAACGTAATATGCAGTGTATCATTGAAAATACCTTATAAAATAACGTAATATTACGTGTATCATTGAAAATACCCCATACTATAACGTATTATGCTGTGTATCATTGAAAATACATTATAATATAATGTAATATGCAGTGTATCATTGAAAATGGCTTATAATATAACGTAATATGCAGTGTATCATTGAAAATACCTTATAATATACCGTAATATGCAGTGTATCATTGAAAATACCTTATAATATAATGTAATATCCAGTGTATCATTGAAAATACCTTATAATATAACGTAATATTTGCAGTCTATCATTGAAAATGGCTTATAATATAACGTAATATTTGCAGTCTATCATTGAAAATGGCTTATAATATAACGTAATATGCTGTGTATCATTGAAAATAGATTATAATATAATGTAATATGCTGTGTATCATTGAAAATACATTACAATATAAAGTAATATGCAGTGTGTCATTGAAAATACCTTATGAAATAACGTAATATGCAGTGTATCATTGAAAATACCTTATACTATTACGTATTATGCAGTGTATCATTGAAAATACATTATAATATAAGGTAATATGCAGTGTATCATTGAAAATGGCTTATAATATAACGTAATATGCAGTGTATCATTGAAAATACCCTATACTATAACGTATTATGCTGTGTATCATTGAAAATACATTATAATATAATGTAATATGCAGTGTATCATTGAAAATGGCTTATAATATAACGTAATATGCAGTGTATCATTGAAAATACCTTATAATATACCGTAATATGCAGTGTATCATTGAAAATACCTTATAATATAATGTAATATCCAGTGTATCATTGAAAATACCTTATAATATAACGTAATATTTGCAGTCTATCATTGAAAATGGCTTATAATATAACGTAATATTTGCAGTCTATCATTGAAAATGGCTTATAATATAACGTAATATGCAGTGTATCATTGAAAATACCTTATAAAATAACGTAATATGCAGTGTATCATTGAAAATACCTTATACTATTACGTATTATGCTGTGTATCATTGAAAATACCTTATAAAATAACGTAATATGCAGTGTATCATTGAAAATACCTTATAAAATAACGTAATATTACGTGTATCATTGAAAATACCTTATACTATAACGTATTATGCTGTGTATCATTGAAAATACATTATAATATAATGTAATATGCAGTGTATCATTGAAAATGGCTTATAATATAACGTAATATGCAGTGTATCATTGAAAATACCTTATAATATACCGTAATATGCAGTGTATCATTGAAAATACCTTATAATATAATGTAATATCCAGTGTATCATTGAAAATACCTTATAATATAACGTAATATTTGCAGTCTATCATTGAAAATGGCTTATAATATAACGTAATATGCAGTGTATCATTGAAAATACCTTATAATATAACGTAATATGCAGTGTATCATTGAAAATACCTTATAATATAATGTAATATGCAGTGTATCATTGAAAATACCTTATACTATAACGTATTATGCTGTGTATCATTGAAAATACCTTATAAAATAACGTAATATGCTGTGTATCATTGAAAATACCTTATACTATAACGTATTATGCTGTGTATCATTGAAAATACATTATAATATAATGTAATATGCAGTGTATCATTGAAAATACCTTATAATATAAAGGAATATGCAGTGTATCATTGAAAATACCTTATACTATAACGTATTATGCTGTGTATCATTGAAAATACATTATAATATAATGTAATATGCAGTGTATTATTGAAAATACCTTATAATATAATGTAATATGCAGTGTATCATTGAAAATACCTTATAATATAACGTAATATTTGCAGTCTATCATTGAAAATACATTATAATATAATGTAATATGCAGTGTATTATAGAAAATACCTTATAATATAATGTAATATGCAGTGTATCATTGAAAATACCTTATAATATAACGTAATATTTGCAGTCTATCATTGAAAATGGCTTATAATATAATGTAATATTTGCAGTCTATCATTGAAAATGGCTTATAATATAACGTAATATGCAGTGTATCATTGAAAATACCTTATAATATAACGTAATATGCAGTGTATCATTGAAAATACCTTATAATATAATGTAATATACAGTGTATCATTGAAAATGGCTTATAATATAACGTAATATGCAGTGTATCATTGAAAATACCTTATAATATACCGTAATATGCAGTGTATCATTGAAAATACCTTATAATATACCGTAATATGCAGTGTATCATTGAAAATACCTTATAATATAATGTAATATCCAGTGTGTCATTGAAAATACCTTATAATATAACGTAATATTTGCAGTCTATCATTGAAAATGGCTTATAATATAACGTAATATGCAGTGTATCATTGAAAATACCTTATAATATAACGTAATATGCAGTGTATCATTGAAAATACCTTATATTATAATGTAATATGCAGTGTATCATTGAAAATACCTTATAATATAATGTAATATGCAGTGTATCATTGAAAATACCTTATAATATAACGTAATATTTGCAGTCTATCATTGAAAATGGATCATAATATAACGTAATATACAGTGTTTCATTGAAAATACCTTATAATATAAAGTAATATGCAGTGTATCATTGAAAATACCTTCTAATATAACGTAATATGCAGTGTATCATTGACAATACCGTATAACATATCCTAATATGCAGTGTATCATTGAAAATACCTTCTAATATAACGTAATATGCAGTGTATCGTTGAAAATACCTTATAATATATCGTAATATGTAGTTTATCATTGAAAATATCTTATAATACAACTTAATATGCAGTGTATCGTTGAAAATACCTTATAATATAACGTAATATGCAGTGTATCATTGAAAATAACTTATAATATACCGAAATATGCAGTGTGTCATTGAAAATACCTTATACTATTACGTATTATGCTGTGTATCATTGAAAATACCTTGTAATATAACGTAATATGCAGTGTATCATTGAAAATACCTTATAAAATAACGTAATATTACGTGTATGATTGAAAACACCTTATACTATAACGTATTATGCTGTGTATCATTGAAATTACATTATAATATAATGTAATATGCAGTGTATAATTGAAAATGGCTTATAATATAACGTAATATGCAGTGTATCATTGAAAATACCTTATAATATACCGTAATATGCAGTGTATCATTGAAAATACCTTATAATATAATGTAATATGCAGTGTATCATTGAAAATACGTTATACTATAACGTAATATTTGCAGTCTATCATTGAAAATGGCTTATAATATAACGTAATATTTGCAGTCTATCATTGAAAATGGCTTATAATATAACGTAATATGCAGTGTATCATTGAAAATACCTTATAACATAACGTAATATGCAGTGTATCATTGAAAATACCTTATACTATAACGTATTATACTGTGTTTCATTGAAAATAAATTATAAAATAACGTAATATGCAGTGTATAATTGAAAATACCTTATTCTATAACGTATTATGCTGTGTATCATTGAAAATACCTTATAAAATAACGTAATATGCAGTGTATCATTGAAAATACCTTATAAAATAACGTAATATGCAGTGTATCATTGAAAATACCTTATACTATAACGTATTATGCTGTGTATCATTGAAAATACATTATAATATAACGTAATATGCAGTGTATCATTGAAGACACCGTATAAAATAATGCAATATGCAGCGTATCATTGAAAATACCTTATAATATAATGTAATATGCAGTGTATCATTGAAAATACCATATAATATAACGTGATATACAGTCTATCACTGAAAATGCCGGATAATATAACGTAATATGCTGTGTATCATTGGAAATACCTTGTAATATAACGGAATATGCAGTGTATCATTGAAAATACCTTATAATATAACGTAATATGCAGTGTATCATTGGAAATACCTTATAATATAACGTAATATGCAGTGTATCATTGAAAATACCATATGATATAACGTAATATGCAGTGTATCCATGATAATACCTGATAATATAACGTAACATGCAGTGTATCATTGAAAATACCATATAATATATCGTAATATGCAGTGTATAATTGAAAATATCTTATAATATAACGTAATATGCAGTGTATCATTGAAAATACCTTATAATATAACGTAATATTTGCAGTCTATCATTGAAAATGGCTTATAATATAACGTAATATGCAGTGTATCATTGAAAATACATTATAATATAATGTAATATGCAGTGTATCATTGAAAATACCTTCTAATATAATGTAATATGCAGTGTATCATTGAAAATACCTTATAATATAAAGTAATATGCAGTGTATCATTGAAAATACCTTAGAAAATAACGTAATATGCAGTGTATCATTGAAAATACCTTATACTATAACGTATTATGCTGTGTATCATTGAAAATACCTTATAAAATAACGTAATATGCTGTGTATCATTGAAAATACCTTATACTATAACGTATTGTGCTGTGTATCATTGACAATACATTATAATATAATGTAATATGCAGTGTATCATTGAAAATACCTTATAATATAAAGGAATATGCAGTGTATCATTGAAAATACCTTATACTATAACGTATTATGCTGTGTATCATTGAAAATACATTATAATATAATGTAATATGCAGTGTATTATTGAAAATACCTTATAATATAATGTAATATGCAGTGTATCATTGAAAATACCTTATAATATAACGTAATATTTGCAGTCTATCATTGAAAATACATTATAATATAATGTAATATGCAGTGTATTATAGAAAATACCTTATAATATAATGTAATATGCAGTGTATCATTGAAAATACCTTATAATATAACGTAATATTTGCAGTCTATCATTGAAAATGGCTTATAATATAACGTAATATTTGCAGTCTATCATTGAAAATGGCTTATAATATAACGTAATATGCAGTGTATCATTGAAAATACCTTATAATATACCGTAATATGCAGTGTATCATTGAAAATACCTTATAATATAATGTAATATGCAGTGTATCATTGAAAATGGCTTATAATATAACGTAATATGCAGTGTATCATTGAAAATACCTTATAATATACCGTAATATGCAGTGTATCATTGAAAATACCTTATAATATACCGTAATATGCAGTGTATCATTGAAAATACCTTATAATATAATGTAATATCCAGTGTGTCATTGAAAATACCTTATAATATAACGTAATATTTGCAGTCTATCATTGAAAATGGCTTATAATATAACGTAATATGCAGTGTATCATTGAAAATACCTTATAATATAACGTAATATGCAGTGTATCATTGAAAATACCTTATAATATAATGTAATATGCAGTGTATCATTGAAAATACCTTATAATATAATGTAATATGCAGTGTATCATTGAAAATACCTTATAATATAACGTAATATTTGCAGTCTATCATTGAAAATGGATCATAATATAACGTAATATGCAGTGTATCATTGAAAATACCTTATAATATAAAGTAATATGCAGTGTATCATTGAAAATACCTTATAAAATAACGTAATATGCAGTGTATCATTGAAAATACCTTATACTATTACGTATTATGCTGTGTATAATTGAAAATACCTTATAATATAACGTAATATGCAGTGTATCATTGAAAATACCTTATAAAATAACGTAATATTACGTGTATCATTGAAAATACCTTATACTATAACGTATTATGCTGTGTATCATTGAAAATACATTATAATATAATGTAATATGCAGTGTATCATTGAAAATGGCTTATAATATAACGTAATATGCAGTGTATCATTGAAAATACCTTATAATATAAAGTAATATGCAGTGTATCATTGAAAATACCTTCTAATATAACGTAATATGCAGTGTATCATTGAAAATACCTTATAATATAACGTAATATGCAGTGTATCATTGACAATACCGTATAACATATCCTAATATGCAGTGTATCATTGAAAATACCTTCTAATATAACGTAATATGAAGTGTATCGTTGAAAATACCTTATAATATATCGTAATATGTAGTTTATCATTGAAAATATCTTATAATACAACTTAATATGCAGTGTATCGTTGAAAATACCTTATAATATAACGTAATATGCAGTGTATCATTGAAAATACCTTATAATATAACGTAATATGCAGTGTATCATTGAAAATACCTTATAATATAATGTAATATGCAGTGTATCATTGAAAATACGTTATACTATAACGTAATATTTGCAGTCTATCATTGAAAATGGCTTATAATATAACGTAATATTTGCAGTCTATCATTGAAAATAAATTATAAAATAACGTAATATGCAGTGTATAATTGAAAATACCTTATTCTATAACGTATTATGCTGTGTATCATTGAAAATACCTTATAAAATAACGTAATATGCAGTGTATCATTGAAAATACCTTATAAAATAACGTAATATGCAGTGTATCATTGAAAATACCTTATACTATAACGTATTATGCTGTGTATCATTGAAAATACATTATAATATAACGTAATATGCAGTGTATCATTGAAGACACCGTATAAAATAATGCAATATGCAGCGTATCATTGAAAATACCTTATAATATAATGTAATATGCAGTGTATCATTGAAAATACCATATAATATAACGTGATATACAGTCTATCACTGAAAATGCCGGATAATATAACGTAATATGCTGTGTATCATTGGAAATACCTTGTAATATAACGGAATATGCAGTGTATCATTGAAAATACCTTATAATATAACGTAATATGCAGTGTATCATTGGAAATACCTTATAATATAACGTAATATGCAGTGTATCATTGAAAATACCATATGATATAACGTAATATGCAGTGTATCCATGATAATACCTGATAATATAACGTAACATGCAGTGTATCATTGAAAATACCATATAATATATCGTAATATGCAGTGTATAATTGAAAATATCTTATAATATAACGTAATATGCAGTGTATCATTGAAAATACCTTATAATATAACGTAATATTTGCAGTCTATCATTGAAAATGGCTTATAATATAACGTAATATGCAGTGTATCATTGAAAATACATTATAATATAATGTAATATGCAGTGTATCATTGAAAATACCTTATAATATAATGTAATATGCAGTGTATCATTGAAAATACCTTATAATATAAAGTAATATGCAGTGTATCATTGAAAATACCTTAGAAAATAACGTAATATGCAGTGTATCATTGAAAATACCTTATACTATAACGTATTATGCTGTGTATCATTGAAAATACCTTATAAAATAACGTAATATGCTGTGTATCATTGAAAATACCTTATACTATAACGTATTGTGCTGTGTATCATTGACAATACATTATAATATAATGTAATATGCAGTGTATCATTGAAAATACCTTATAATATAAAGGAATATGCAGTGTATCATTGAAAATACCTTATACTATAACGTATTATGCTGTGTATCATTGAAAATACATTATAATATAATGTAATATGCAGTGTATTATTGAAAATACCTTATAATATAATGTAATATGCAGTGTATCATTGAAAATACCTTATAATATAACGTAATATTTGCAGTCTATCATTGAAAATACATTATAATATAATGTAATATGCAGTGTATTATTGAAAATACCTTATAATATAATGTAATATGCAGTGTATCATTGAAAATACCTTATAATATAACGTAATATTTGCAGTCTATCATTGAAAATGGCTTATAATATAACGTAATATTTGCAGTCTATCATTGAAAATGGCTTATAATATAACGTAATATGCAGTGTATCATTGAAAATACCTTATAATATACCGTAATATGCAGTGTATCATTGAAAATACCTTATAATATAATGTAATATGCAGTGTATCATTGAAAATGGCTTATAATATAACGTAATATGCAGTGTATCATTGAAAATACCTTATAATATACCGTAATATGCAGTGTATCATTGAAAATACCTTATAATATACCGTAATATGCAGTGTATCATTGAAAATACCTTATAATATAATGTAATATCCAGTGTGTCATTGAAAATACCTTATAATATAACGTAATATTTGCAGTCTATCATTGAAAATGGCTTATAATATAACGTAATATGCAGTGTATCATTGAAAATACCTTATAATATAACGTAATATGCAGTGTATCATTGAAAATACCTTATAATATAATGTAATATGCAGTGTATCATTGAAAATACCTTATAATATAATGTAATATGCAGTGTATCATTGAAAATACCTTATAATATAACGTAATATTTGCAGTCTATCATTGAAAATGGATCATAATATAACGTAATATACAGTGTATCATTGAAAATACCTTATAATATAAAGTAATATGCAGTGTATCATTGAAAATACCTTATAAAATAACGTAATATGCAGTGTATCATTGAAAATACCTTATACTATTACGTATTATGCTGTGTATAATTGAAAATACCTTATAATATAACGTAATATGCAGTGTATCATTGAAAATACCTTATAAAATAACGTAATATTACGTGTATCATTGAAAATACCTTATACTATAACGTATTATGCTGTGTATCATTGAAAATACATTATAATATAATGTAATATGCAGTGTATCATTGAAAATGGCTTATAATATAACGTAATATGCAGTGTATCATTGAAAATACCTTATAATATAACGTAATATGCAGTGTATCATTGAAAATACCTTCTAATATAACGTAATATGCAGTGTATCATTGAAAATACCTTATAATATAACGTAATATGCAGTGTATCATTGACAATACCGTATAACATATCCTAATATGCAGTGTATCATTGAAAATACCTTCTAATATAACGTAATATGAAGTGTATCGTTGAAAATACCTTATAATATATCGTAATATGTAGTTTATCATTGAAAATATCTTATAATACAACTTAATATGCAGTGTATCGTTGAAAATACCTTATAATATAACGTAATATGCAGTGTATCATTGAAAATACCTTATAATATAACGTAATATGCAGTGTATCATTGAAAATACCTTATAATATAATGTAATATGCAGTGTATCATTGAAAATACGTTATACTATAACGTAATATTTGCAGTCTATCATTGAAAATGGCTTATAATATAACGTAATATTTGCAGTCTATCATTGAAAATGGCTTATAATATAACGTAATATGCAGTGTATCATTGAAAATACCTTATACTATAACGTATTATGCTGTGTATCATTGAAAATACATTATAATATAATGTAATATGCAGTGTATCATTGAAAATACCTTATAATATAACGTAATATGCAGTGTATCATTGAAAATACCTTATAAAATAACGTAATATGCAGTGTATCATTGAAAATACCTTATACTATTACGTATTATGCTGTGTATCATTGAAAATACCTTATAATATAACGTAATATGCAGTGTATCATTGAAAATACCTTATAAAATAACGTAATATGCAGTGTATCATTGAAAATACCTTATACTATAACGTATTATACTGTGTATCATTGAAATTACATTATAATATAACGTAATATTTTCAGTCTATCATTGAAAATGGCTTATAATATAACGTAATAAGCAGTGTATCATTGAAAATACCTTATAATATAACGTAATATGCAGTGTATCATTGAAAATACCTTATAATATATAGTAGTTTACCATTGAAAATACCTTATAATATAACGTAATATGCAGTGTATCATTGAAAATACCTTATAATATAACGTAATAGGCAGTGTATCATTGAAAATACCTTATAATATAACGTAATATGCAGTGTATCATTGAAAATGCCTTATAATATAACGTAATATGCAGTGTATAATTGAAAATACCTTATAATATAACGTAATATGCAGTGTATAATTGAAAATACCTTATAATATAACGTAATATGCAGTGTATCATTGAAAATACCTTATAATATAACGTAATAGGCAGTGTATCATTGAAAATACCTTATAATATATAGTAGTTTACCATTGAAAATACCTTATAATATAACGTAATATGCAGTGTATCATTGAAGACACCGTATAAAATAATGCAATATGCAGCGTATCATTGAAAATACCTTATAATATAATGTAATATGCAGTGTATCATTGAAAATACCATATAATATAACGTGATATACAGTCTATCACTGAAAATGCCGGATAATATAACGTAATATGCTGTGTATCATTGGAAATACCTTGTAATATACCGTAATATGCAGTGTATCATTGAAAATACCTTATAATATAATGTAATATCCAGTGTGTCATTGAAAATACCTTATAATATAACGTAATATTTGCAGTCTATCATTGAAAATGGCTTATAATATAACGTAATATGCAGTGTATCATTGAAAATACCTTATAATATAACGTAATATGCAGTGTATCATTGAAAATACCTTATAATATAATGTAATATGCAGTGTATCATTGAAAATACCTTATAATATAATGTAATATGCAGTGTATCATTGAAAATACCTTATAATATAACGTAATATTTGCAGTCTATCATTGAAAATGGATCATAATATAACGTAATATACAGTGTATCATTGAAAATACCTTATAATATAAAGTAATATGCAGTGTATCATTGAAAATACCTTATAAAATAACGTAATATGCAGTGTATCATTGAAAATACCTTATACTATTACGTATTATGCTGTGTATCATTGAAAATACCTTATAATATAACGTAATATGCAGTGTATCATTGAAAATACCTTATAAAATAACGTAATATTACGTGTATCATTGAAAATACCTTATACTATAACGTATTATGCTGTGTATCATTGAAAATACATTATAATATAATGTAATATGCAGTGTATCATTGAAAATGGCTTATAATATAACGTAATATGCAGTGTATCATTGAAAATACCTTATAATATAACGTAATATGCAGTGTATCATTGAAAATACCTTCTAATATAACGTAATATGCAGTGTATCATTGATAATACCTTATAATATAACGTAATATGCAGTGTATCATTGACAATACCGTATAACATATCCTAATATGCAGTGTATCATTGAAAATACCTTCTAATATAACGTAATATGCAGTGTATCGTTGAAAATACCTTATAATATATCGTAATATGTAGTTTATCATTGAAAATATCTTATAATACAACTTAATATGCAGTGTATCGTTGAAAATACCTTATAATATAACGTAATATGCAGTGTATCATTGAAAATACCTTATAATATACCGTAATATGCAGTGTATCATTGAAAATACCTTATAATATAATGTAATATGCAGTGTATCATTGAAAATACGTTATACTATAACGTAATATTTGCAGTCTATCATTGAAAATGGCTTATAATATAACGTAATATTTGCAGTCTATCATTGAAAATGGCTTATAATATAACGTAATATGCAGTGTATCATTGAAAATACCTTATACTATAACGTATTATGCTGTGTATCATTGAAAATACATTATAATATAATGTAATATGCAGTGTATCATTGAAAATACCTTATAATATAACGTAATATGCAGTGTATCATTGAAAATACCTTATAAAATAACGTAATATGCAGTGTATCATTGAAAATACCTTATACTATTACGTATTATGCTGTGTATCATTGAAAATACCTTATAATATAACGTAATATGCAGTGTATCATTGAAAATACCTTATAAAATAACGTAATATGCAGTGTATCATTGAAAATACCTTATACTATAACGTATTATACTGTGTATCATTGAAATTACATTATAATATAACGTAATATTTTCAGTCTATCATTGAAAATGGCTTATAATATAACGTAATAAGCAGTGTATCATTGAAAATACCTTATAATATAACGTAATATGCAGTGTATCATTGAAAATACCTTATAATATATAGTAGTTTACCATTGAAAATACCTTATAATATAACGTAATATGCAGTGTATCATTGAAAATACCTTATAATATAACGTAATAGGCAGTGTATCATTGAAAATACCTTATAATATAACGTAATATGCAGTGTATCATTGAAAATGCCTTATAATATAACGTAATATGCAGTGTATAATTGAAAATACCTTATAATATAACGTAATATGCAGTGTATAATTGAAAATACCTTATAATATAACGTAATATGCAGTGTATCATTGAAAATACCTTATAATATAACGTAATAGGCAGTGTATCATTGAAAATACCTTATAATATATAGTAGTTTACCATTGAAAATACCTTATAATATAACGTAATATGCAGTGTATCATTGAAGACACCGTATAAAATAATGCAATATGCAGCGTATCATTGAAAATACCTTATAATATAATGTAATATGCAGTGTATCATTGAAAATACCATATAATATAACGTGATATACAGTCTATCACTGAAAATGCCGGATAATATAACGTAATATGCTGTGTATCATTGGAAATACCTTGTAATATAACGGAATATGCAGTGTATCATTGAAAATACCTTATAATATAACGTAATATGCAGTGTTTCATTGGAAATACCTTATAATATAACGTAATATGCAGTGTATCATTGAAAATACCATATGATATAACGTAATATGCAGTGTATCCATGATAATACCTGATAATATAACGTAACATGCAGTGTATCATTGAAAATACCATATAATATATCGTAATATGCAGTGTATAATTGAAAATATCTTATAATATAACGTAATATGCAGTGTATCATTGAAAATACCTTATAATATACCGTAATATGCAGTGTATCATTGAAAATACCTTATAATATAACGTAATATGCAGTGTATCATTGAAAATGCCTTATAATATAACGTAATATGCAGTGTATCATTGAAAATGGCTTATAATATAACGTAATATGCAGTGTATCATTGAAAATACCTTATAATATACCGTAATATGCAGTGTATCATTGAAAATACCTTATAATATAATGTAATATCCAGTGTATCATTGAAAATACCTTATAATATAACGTAATATTTGCAGTCTATCATTGAAAATGGCTTATAATATAACGTAATATGCAGTGTATCATTGAAAATACCTTATAATATAACGTAATATGCAGTGTATCATTGAAAATACCTTATACTATAACGTATTATGCTGTGTATCATTGAAAATACATTATAATATAATGTAATATGCAGTGTATCATTGAAAATACCTTATAATATAACGTAATATGCAGTGTATCATTGAAAATACCTTATAAAATAACGTAATATGCAGTGTATCATTGAAAATACCTTATACTATAACGTATTATACTGTGTATCATTGAAAATAAATTATAAAATAACGTAATATGCAGTGTATAATTGAAAATACCTTATTCTATAACGTATTATGCTGTGTATCATTGAAAATACCTTATACTATTACGTATTATGCTGTGTATCATTGAAAATACCTTATAATATAACGTAATATGCAGTGTATCATTGAAAATACCTTATAAAATAACGTAATATGCAGTGTATCATTGAAAATACCTTATACTATAACGTATTATACTGTGTATCATTGAAAATACATTATAATATAACGTAATATTTTCAGTCTATCATTGAAAATGGCTTATAATATAACGTAATAAGCAGTGTATCATTGAAAATACCTTATAATATAACGTAATATGCAGTGTATCATTGAAAATAAATTATAAAATAGCGTAATATGCAGTGTATAATTGAAAATACCTTATTCTATAACGTATTATGCTGTGTATCATTGAAAATACATTATAATATAATGTAATATGCAGTGTATAATTGAAAATACCTTATACTATAACGTATTATGCTGTGTATCATTGAAAATACATTATAATATAACGTAATATGCAGTGTATCATTGAAGACACCGTATAAAATAATGCAATATGCAGCGTATCATTGAAAATACCTTATAATATAATGTAATATGCAGTGTATCATTGAAAATACCTTATAATATAAAGTAATATGCAGTGTATCATTGAAAATACCTTATAAAATAACGTAATATGCAGTGTATCATTGAAAATACCTTATAATATAACGTAATATTTGCAGTCTATCATTGAAAATGGCTTATAATATAACGTAATATGCAGTGTATCATTGAAAATACCTTATAATATAACGTAATATGCAGTGTATCATTGAAAATACCTTATAAAATAACGTAATATGCAGTGTATAATTGAAAATACCTTATAAAATAACGTAATATGCAGTGTATCATTGAAAATACCTTATACTATAACGTATTATGCTGTGTATCATTGAAAATACATTACAATATAATGTAATATGCAGTGTATCATTGAAAATACCTTATAATATAAAGTAATATGCAGTGTATCATTGAAAATATCTTCTAATGTAACGTAAAATGCAGTGTATAATTGAAAATACCTTATACTATAACGTATTATGCTGTGTATCATTGAAAATACATTATAATATAACGTAATATGCAGTGTATCATTGAAGACACCGTATAAAATAATGCAATATGCAGCGTATCATTGAAAATACCTTATAATATAATGTAATATGCAGTGTATCATTGAAAATACCATATAATATAACGTGATATACAGTCTATCACTGAAAATGCCGGATAATATAACGTAATATGCTGTGTATCATGGGAAATACCTTGTAATATAACGTAATATGCAGTGTATCATTGAAAATACCTTATAATATAACGTAATATGCAGTGTATAATTGAAAATACCTTATAATATAACGTAATATGCAGTGTATAATTGAAAATACCTTATAATATACCGTAATATGCAGTGTATCATTGAAAATACCTTATAATATAACGTAATATGCAGTGTATCATTGAAAATGCCTTATAATATAACGTAATATGCAGTGTATCATTGAAAATGGCTTATAATATAACGTAATATGCAGTGTATCATTGAAAATACCTTATAATATACCGTAATATGCAGTGTATCATTGAAAATACCTTATAATATAATGTAATATCCAGTGTATCATTGAAAATACCTTATAATATAACGTAATATTTGCAGTCTATCATTGAAAATGGCTTATAATATAACGTAATATGCAGTGTATCATTGAAAATACCTTATAATATAACGTAATATGCAGTGTATCATTGAAAATACCTTATACTATAACGTATTATGCTGTGTATCATTGAAAATACATTATAATATAATGTAATATGCAGTGTATCATTGAAAATACCTTATAATATAACGTAATATGCAGTGTATCATTGAAAATACCTTATAAAATAACGTAATATGCAGTGTATCATTGAAAATACCTTATACTATAACGTATTATACTGTGTATCATTGAAAATACATTATAATATAACGTAATATTTTCAGTCTATCATTGAAAATGGCTTATAATATAACGTAATAAGCAGTGTATCATTGAAAATACCTTATAATATAACGTAATATGCAGTGTATCATTGAAAATAAATTATAAAATAACGTAATATGCAGTGTATAATTGAAAATACCTTATTCTATAACGTATTATGCTGTGTATCATTGAAAATACATTATAATATAATGTAATATGCAGTGTATAATTGAAAATACCTTATACTATAACGTATTATGCTGTGTATCATTGAAAATACATTATAATATAACGTAATATGCAGTGTATCATTGAAGACACCGTATAAAATAATGCAATATGCAGCGTATCATTGAAAATACCTTATAATATAATGTAATATGCAGTGTATCATTGAAAATACCTTATAATATAAAGTAATATGCAGTGTATCATTGAAAATACCTTATAAAATAACGTAATATGCAGTGTATCATTGAAAATACCTTATAATATAACGTAATATTTGCAGTCTATCATTGAAAATGGCTTATAATATAACGTAATATGCAGTGTATCATTGAAAATACCTTATAATATAACGTAATATGCAGTGTATCATTGAAAATACCTTATAAAATAACGTAATATGCAGTGTATAATTGAAAATACCTTATAAAATAACGTAATATGCAGTGTATCATTGAAAATACCTTATACTATAACGTATTATGCTGTGTATCATTGAAAATACATTACAATATAATGTAATATGCAGTGTATCATTGAAAATACCTTATAATATAAAGTAATATGCAGTGTATCATTGAAAATATCTTCTAATGTAACGTAAAATGCAGTGTATAATTGAAAATACCTTATACTATAACGTATTATGCTGTGTATCATTGAAAATACATTATAATATAACGTAATATGCAGTGTATCATTGAAGACACCGTATAAAATAATGCAATATGCAGCGTATCATTGAAAATACCTTATAATATAATGTAATATGCAGTGTATCATTGAAAATACCATATAATATAACGTGATATACAGTCTATCACTGAAAATGCCGGATAATATAACGTAATATGCTGTGTATCATGGGAAATACCTTGTAATATAACGTAATATGCAGTGTATCATTGAAAATACCTTATAATATAACGTAATATGCAGTGTATAATTGAAAATACCTTATAATATAACGTAATATGCAGTGTATAATTGAAAATACCTTATAATATAACGTAATATGCAGTGTATCATTGAAAATACCTTATAATATAACGTAATAGGCAGTGTATCATTGAAAATACCTTATAATATATAGTAGTTTACCATTGAAAATACCTTATAATATAACGTAATATGCAGTGTATCATTGAAAATGCCTTATAATATAACGTACTTCTCAGTGTATGATTGAAAATACCTTATAATATAACGTAATAGGCAGTGTGTCATTGAAAATACCTTATACTATAACGTATTATGCTGTGTATCATTGAAAATACCTTATAAAATAACGTAATATGCAGTGTATCATTGAAAATACCTTATACTATAACGTATTATGCTGTGTATCATTGAAAATACATTATAATATAATGTAATATGCAGTGTATCATTGAAAATACCTTATAATATAACGTAATATGCAGTGTATCATTGAAAATACCATATGATATACCGTAATATGCAGTGTATCAATGATAATACCTGATAATATAACGTAACATGCAGTGTATCATTGAAAATACCTTATAATATAACGTGATATGCACTGTATCGTTGAAAATACCTTATAATATAACGTAATATGCAGTGTATCATTGAAAATACCATATAATATAACGTGATATACAGTCTATCACTGAAAATGCCGGATAATATAACGTAATATGCTGTGTATCATTGGAAATACCTTGTAATATAACGTAATATGCAGTGTATCGTTGAAAATACCTTATAATATAACGTAATATGCAGTGTATCATTGGAAATACCTTAAAATATAACGTAATACGCAGTGTATCATTGAAAATACCATATGATATAACGTAATATGCAGTGTATCAATGATAATACCTGATAATATAACGTAACATGCAGTGTATCATTGAAAATACCATATAATATATCGTAATATGCAGGGTATAATTGAAAATATCTGATAATATATCGTAATATGCAGTGTATCATTGAAAATACCTTATAATATAACGTAATATGCAGTGTATCATTGAAAATACCTTATAATATAACGTAATATGCAGTGTATCATTGAAAATACCTTATAATATATAGTAGTTTACCATTAAAAATACCTTGTAATATAACGTAATATGCAGTGTATTATTGAAAACACCTTATAATATAACGTAATATGCAGTGTATCATTGAAAATACCTTATGATATAACGTAATATGCTGTGTATCATTGAAAATGCCTTATGATATAACGTAATATGCAGTGTATCATTGAAAATACCTTATAATATATAGTAGTTTACCATTGAAAATACCTTACAATATAATGTAATATGCAGTGTATCATTGAAAATACCTTATAATATAAAGTAATATGCAATGTATCATTGAAAATACCTTATAAAATAACGTAATATGCAGTGTATCATTGAAAATACCTTATAAAATAACGTAATATGCAGTGTATCATTGAAAATACCTTATACTATAACGTATTATGCTGTGTATCATTGAAAATACCTTATCAAATAACGTAATATGCAGTGTATCATTGAAAATACCTTATACTATAACGTATTATGCTGTGTATCATAGAAAATACATTATAATATAATGTAATATGCAGTGTATCATTGAAAATACCTTATAATATAACGTAATATGCAGTGTATCATTGAATATACCTTATAAAATAACGTAAAATGCAGTGTATAATTGAAAATACCTTATACTATAACGTATTATGCTGTGTATCATTGAAAATACATTATAATATAACGTAATATGCAGTGTATCATTGAAGACACCGTATAAAATAATGCAATATGCAGCGTATCATTGAAAATACCTTATAATATAATGTAATATGCAGTGTATCATTGAAAATACCATATAATATAACGTGATATACAGTCTATCACTGAAAATGCCGGATAATATAACGTAATATGCTGTGTATCATTGGAAATACCTTGTAATATAACGTAATATGCAGTGTATCATTGAAAATACCTTATAATATAACGTAATATGCAGTGTATCATTGGAAATACCTTATAATATAACGTAATATGCAGTGTATCATTGAAAATACCATATGATATAACGTAATATGCAGTGTATCCATGATAATACCTGATAATATAACGTAACATGCAGTGTATCATTGAAAATACCATATAATATATCGTAATATGCAGTGTATAATTGAAAATACCTTATAATATAA
>CAKAJI010000694.1:0-34813 GCA_916610255.1 Lasioglossum lativentre | reverse complement strand
ATATTACGTTATATTACATGGTATTTTCTATGATACACTGCATATTACGTTATATTATAAGGTATTTTCAATGATACACTGCATATTACGATATGATATAAGGTATTTTCAATGATACACTGCATATTACGTTATATCGTAAGGTATTTTCAATGATACACTGCATATACGTTATATTATAAGGTATTTTTCAATGATACACTGGATATTACGCTATATTATAAGGTATTTTCAAAGATACACTACAAATTACGATATGTTATAAGGTATTTTCAATGGTACACTGCATATTACGTTATATTATATGGTATTTTCAATGATACACTGCATATTACGATATGTAATAAGGTATTATTCAATGATACACTGCATATTACGTTTTATTACATGGTATTTTCTATGATACACTGCATATTACGTTATATTATAAGGTATTTTCAATGATACACTGCATATTACGTTATATTATAAGGTATTTTCAAAGATACACTACAAATTACGATATGTTATAAGGTATTTTCAATGATACACTGCATATTACGTTATATTATAAGGTATTTTCAATGATACACTGCATATTACGTTATATTATAAGGTATATTCAATGATAAACTGCACATTACGTTATATTATACGGTTATTACGTTATATTATAAGGTATTTTCAATGATACACTGCATATTACGTTATATTATAAGGTATTTTCAATGATACACTGCATATTACGTTATATTACCAGGTATTTTTCAATGATACAATGCATATTACGTTATATTATAAGGTATTATCAAAGATACACTACAAATTACGATATGTTATAAGGTATTTTCAATGGTACACTGCATATTACGTTATATTACATGGTATTTTCAATGATACACTGCATATTACGTTATATTATAAGGTTATTTTCAATGATACACTGCATATTACGATATGTTATAAGGTATTTTCAATGATACACTGTATATTACGTTATAATATAAGGTATTTTCAATGATACACTGCATATTACGTTATATTATAAGGTATTTTCAATGATACACTGTATATTACGTTATATTATAAGGTATTTTCAATGATACACTGCATATTACGTTATATTATAAGGTATTTTCAATGATAAACTACGATATATTAGAAGGTTTTTTTCAATGATACACTGCATATTACGTTATATTATAAGGTATTTTCAATGATAAACTACGATATATTAGAAGGTATTTTCAATGATACACTGCATATTACGTTATATTATAAGGTATTTTCAATGATAAACTACGATATATTAGAAGGTTATTTTCAATGATACACTGCATATTACGTTATATTATAAGGTATTTTCAATGATAAACTACGATATATTAGAAGGTATTTTCAATGATACACTGCATATTACGTTATATTATAAGGTATTTTCAATGATACACTGTATATTACGTTATATTACATGGTATTTTCTATGATACACTGCATATTACGTTATATTATAAGGTATTTTCAATGATACACTGCATATTACGATATGATATAAGGTATTTTCAATGATACACTGCATATTACGTTATATCGTAAGGTATTTTCAATGATACACTGCATATTACGTTATATTATAAGGTATTTTCAATGATACACTGCATATTACGTTATATTATAAGGTATTTTCAATGATACACTGCATATTACGTTATATTACCAGGTATTTTCAATGATACAATGCATATTACGTTATATTATAAGGTATTATCAAAGATACACTACAAATTACGATATGTTATAAGGTATTTTCAATGGTACACTGCATATACGTTATATTATAAGGTATTTTCAATGATACACTGCATATTACGTTATATTATAAGGTATTTTCAATGATACACTGTATATTACGTTATATTATAAGGTATTTTCAATGATACACTGCATATTACGTTATATTATAAGGTATTTTCAATGATAAACTACGATATATTAGAAGGTATTTTCAATGATACACTGCATATTACGTTATATTATAAGGTATTTTCAATGATAAACTACGATATATTAGAAGGTATTTTCAATGATACACTGCATATTACGTTATATTATAAGGTATTTTCAATGATAAACTACGATATATTAGAAGGTATTTTCAATGATACACTGCATATTACGTTATATTATAAGGTATTTTCAATGATAAACTACGATATATTAGAAGGTATTTTCAATGATACACTGCATATTACGTTATATTATAAGGTATTTTCAATGATACACTGTATATTACGTTATATTACATGGTATTTTCTATGATACACTGCATATTACGTTATATTATAAGGTATTTTCAATGATAATCTACGATATATTAGAAGGTATTTTCAATGATACACTGCATATTACGTTATATTATAAGGTATTTTCAATGATACACTGCATATTACGTTATATTATAATGTATTTTCAATGATACACTGTATATTACGTTATATTACATGGTATTTTCTATGATACACTGCATATTACGTTATATTATAAGGTATTTTCAATGATACACTGCATATTACGTTATATTATAAGGTATTTTCAATGATAAACTACGATATATTAGAAGGTATTTTCAATGATACACTGCATATTACGTTATATTATAAGGTATTTTCAATGGTAAACTACGATATATTAGAAGGTATTTTCAATGATACACTGCATATTACGTTATATTATAAGGTATTTTCAATGATAAACTACGATATATTAGAAGGTATTTTCAATGATACACTGCATATTACGTATATTATAAGGTATTTTCAATGATACCACTGCATATTACGTTATATTACCAGGTATTTTCAATGATACAATGCATATTACGTATATTTATAAGGTATTTTCAATGATACACTGCATATTACGTTATATTAGAAGGTATTTTCAATGATACACTGCATATTACGTTATATTACCAGGTATTTTCAATGATACACTGCATATTACGTTATATTATAAGGTATTTTCAATGATACACTGCATATTACGTTATATTAGAAGGTATTTTCAATGATACACTGCATATTACGTTATACTACCAGGTATTTTCAATGATACACTGCATATTACGATATGTTATAAGGTATTTTCAATGATACACTGTATATTACGTTATATTATAAGGTATTTTCAATGATAAACTACGATATATTAGAAGGTATTTTCAATGATACACTGTAGATTACGTTATATTATAAGGTATTTTCAATGATACACTGCATATTACGTTATATTATAAGGTATTTTCAATGATACACTGTATATTACGTTATATTATAAGGTATTTTCAATGATACACTGCATATTACGTTATATTATAAGGTATTTTCAATGATAAACTACGATATATTAGAAGGTATTTTCAATGATACACTGCATATTACGTTATATTATAAGGTATTTTCAATGATAAACTACGATATATTAGAAGGTATTTTCAATGATACACTGCATATTACGTTATATTATAAGGTATTTTCAATGATACACTGTATATTACGTTATATTACATGGTATTTTCTATGATACACTGCATATTACGTTATATTATAAGGTATTTTCAATGATAAACTACGATATATTAGAAGGTATTTTCAATGATACACTGCATATTACGTTATATTATAAGGTATTTTCAATGATACACTGCATATTACGTTATATATAATGTATTTTCAATGATTACACTGTATATTACGTTATATTACATGGTATTTTCTATGATACACTGCATATTACGTTATATTATAAGGTATTTTTCAATGATACACTGCATATTACGTTATATTATAAGGTATTTTCAAAGATACACTACAAATTACGATATGTTATAATGTATTTTCAATGATACACTGCATATTACGTTATATTACATGGTATTTTCAATGATACACTGCATATTACGTTATATTATAAGGTATTTTCAATGATAAACTACGATATATTAGAAGGTATTTTCAATGATACACTGCATATTACGTTATATTATAAGGTATTTTCAATGATACACTGTATATTACGTTATATTACATGGTATTTTCTATGATACACTGCATATTACGTTATATTATAAGGTATTTTCCATGATACACTGCATATTACGTTATATTATAAGGTATTTTCAATGATACACTGCATATTACGATATGATATAAGGTATTTTCAATGATACACTGCATATTACGTTATATCGTAAGGTATTTTCAATGATACACTGCATATTACGTTATATTATAAGGTATTTTCAATGATACACTGCATATTACGTTATATTATACAGGTATTTTCAATGATACACTGCATATTACGTTATTATTATAAGGTATTTTCAATGATACACTGCATATTACGTTATATTAGAAGGTATTTTCAATGATACACTGCATAATACGTTATATTACCAGGTATTTTCAATGATACACTGCATATTACGTTATATTATAAGGTATTTTCAATGATACACTGCATATTACGTTATATTAGAAGGTATTTTCAATGATACACTGCATATTACGTTATACTACCAGGTATTTTCAATGATACACTGCATATTACGATATGTTATAAGGTATTTTCAATGATACACTGTATATTACGTTATATTATATGGTATTTTCAATGATACACTGCATATTACGTTATATTATAAGGTATTTTCAATGATAAACTACGATATATTAGAAGGTATTTTCAATGATACACTGCATATTACGTTATATTATAAGGTATTTTCAATGGTAAACTACGATATATTAGAAGGTATTTTCAATGATACACTGCATATTACGTTATATTATAAGGTATTTTCAATGATAAACTACGAATATATAGGAGGTATTTTCAATGATACACTGCATATTACGTTATATTATAAGGTATTTTCAATGATTAAACTACGATATATTAGAAGGTATTTTAAATGATACACTGCATATTACGTTATAATATAAGGTATTTTCAATGATACACTGTATATTACGTTATATTACATGGTATTTTCTATGATACACTGCATATTACGTTATATTATAAGGTGTTTTCAATGATACACTGCATATTACGTTATATTATAAGGTATTTTCAATGATACACTGTATATTACGTTATATTACATGGTATTTTCTATGATACACTGCATATTACGTTATATTATAAGGTATTTTCAATGATAAACTACGATATATTAGAAGGTATTTTCAATGATACACTGCATATTACGTTATATTATAAGGTATTTTCAATGATACACTGCATATTACGTTATATTATAATGTATTTTCAATGATACACTGTATATTACGTTATATTACATGGTATTTTCTATGATACACTGCATATTACGTTATATTATAAGGTATTTTCAATGATACATTGCATATTACGTTATATTATAAGGTATTTTCAATGATAACACTGCATATTACGTTATATTATAATGTATTTTCAATGATACACTGTATATTACGTTATATTACATGGTATTTTCTATGATACACTGCATATTACGTTATATTATAAGGTATTTTCAATGATACACTGCATATTACGTTATATTATAAGGTATTTTCAATGATACACTGCATATTACGATATGATATAAGGTATTTTCAATGATACACTGCATATTACTTTATATCGTAAGGTATTTTCAATGATACACTGCATATTACGTTATATTATAAGGTATTTTCAATGATACACTGCATATTACGTTATATTATAAGGTATTTTCAATGATACACTGCATATTACGTTATATTATAAGGTATTTTCAATGATACACTGCATATTACGTTATATTACATGGTATTTTCATTGATACACTGCATATTACGTTATATTATAAGGTATTTTCAATGATACACTGCATATTACGTTATATTATAAAGGTATTTTCAATGATACACTGCATATTACGTTATATTATAATGTATTTTCAATGATACACTGTATATTACGTTATATTACATGGTATTTTCTATGATACACTGCATATTACGTATATTATAAGGTATTTTCAATGATACATTGCATATTACGTTATATTATAAGGTATTTTCAATGATACACTGCATATTACGTTATATTATAATGTATTTTCAATGATACACTGTATATTACGTTATATTACATGGTATTTTCTATGATACACTGCATATTACGTTATATTATAAGGTATTTTCAATGATACACTGCATATTACGTTATATTATAAGGTATTTTCAAAGATACACTACAAATTACGATATGTTATAATGTATTTTCAATGATACACTGCATATTACGTTATATTACATGGTATTTTCAATGATACACTGCATATTACGTTATATTATAAGGTATTTTCAATGATAAACTACGATATATTAGAAGGTATTTCAATGATACACTGCATATTACGTTATATTATAAGGTATTTTCAATGATACACTGTATATTACGTTATATTACATGGTATTATCTAAGATACACTGCATATTACGTTATATTATAAGGTATTTTCAATGATACACTGCATATTACGTTATATTATAAGGTATTTTCAATGATACACTGCATATTACGATATGATATAAGGTATTTTCAATGATACACTGCATATTACGTTATATTATAAGGTATTTCAATGATACACTACAAATTACGATATGTTATAAGGTATTTTCAATGGTACACTGAATATTACGTTATATTACATGGTATTTTCAATGATACACTGCATATTACGTTATATTATAAGGTATTTTCAATGATACACTGCATATTACGATATATTACATGGTATTTTCTATGATACACTGCATATTACGTTATATTATAAGGTATTTTCAATGATACACTGCATATTACGATATGATATAAGGTATTTTCAATGATACACTGCATATTACGTTAAATCGTAAGGTATTTTCAATGATACACTGCATATTACGTTATATTATAAGGTATTTTCAATGATACACTGCATATTACGTTATATTATAAGGTATTATCAAAGATACACTACAAACTACGATATATTAGAAGGTATTTTCAATGATACACTGCATATTACGTTATATTATAAGGTATTTTCAATGATAAACTACGATATATTAGAAGGTATTTTCAATGATACACTGCATATTACGATATGTTATAAGGTATTTTCAATGATACACTGTATATTACGTTATATTATAAGGTATTTTCAATGATACACTGCATATTACGTTATATTATAAGGTATTTTCAATGATAAACTACGATATATTAGAAGGTATTTTCAATGATACACTGCATATTACGTTATATTATAAGGTATTTTCAATGATAAACTACGATATATTAGAAGGTATTTTCAAAGATACACTACAAATTACGATATGTTATAAGGTATTTTCAATGGTACACTGCATATTACGTTATATTATAAGGTATTTTCAATGATACACTGCATATTACGTTATATTATAAGGTATTTTCAATGATACACTGCATATTACGATATGATATAAGGTATTTTCAATGATACACTGCATATTACGTTCTATCGTAAGGTATTTTCAATGATACACTGCATATTACGTTATATTACCAGGTATTTTCAATGATACACTGCATATTACGTTATATTATAAGGTATTATCAAAGATACACTACAAATTACGATATGTTATAAGGTATTTTCAATGGTACACTGCATATTACGTTATATTACATGGTATTTTCAATGATACACTGCATATTACGATATGTTATAAGCTATTTTCAATGATACACTGTATATTACGTTATATTATAAGGTATTTTCAATGATAAACTACGATATATTAGAAGGTATTTTCAATGATACACTGCATATTACGTTATATTATAAGGTATTTTCAATGATACACTGCATATTACGTTATATTATAAGGTATTTTCAATGATAAACTACGATATATTAGAAGGTATTTTCAATGATACACTGCATATTACGTTATATTATAAGGTATTTTCAATGATACACTGTATATTACGTTATATTACATGGTATTTTCTATGATACACTGCATATTACGTTATATTATAAGGTATTTTCAATGATACACTGCATATTACGTTATATTATAAGGTATTTTCAATGATACACTGCATATTACGATATGATATAAGGTATTTTCAATGATACACTGCATATTACGTTATATCGTAAGGTATTTTCAATGATACACTGCATATTACGTTATATTATAAGGTATTTTCAATGATACACTGCATATTACGTTATATTATAAGGTATTTTCAATGATACACTGCATATTACGTTATATTATAAGGTATTTTCAATGATACACTGCATATAACGTTATATTAGAAGGTATTTTCAATGATACACTGCATATTACGTTATATTACCAGGTATTTTCAATGATACACTGCATATTACGTTATATTATAAGGTATTATCAAAGATACACTACAAACTACGATATATTAGAAGGTATTTTCAATGATACACTGCATATTACGTTATATTATAAGGTATTTTCAATGATAAACTACGATATATTAGAAGGTATTTTCAATGATACACTGCATATTACGATATGTTATAAGGTATTTTCAATGATACACTGTATATTACGTTATATTATAAGGTATTTTCAATGATACACTGCATATTACGTTATATCGTAAGGTATTTTCAATGATACACTGCATATTACGTTATATTATAAGGTATTTTCAATGATACACTGGATATTACGCTATATTATAAGGTATTTTCAAAGATACACTACAAATTACGATATGTTATAAGGTATTTTCAATGGTACACTGCATATTACGTTATATTATAAGGTATTTTCAATGATACACTGCATATTACGTTATATTATAAGGTATTTTCAATGATACACTGCATATTACGTTATATTATAAGGTATTTTCAATGATACACTGCATATTACGTTATATTAGAAGGTATTTTCAATGATACACTGCATATTACGTTATATTACCAGGTATTTTCAATGATACACTGCATATTACGTTATATTATAAGGTATTATCAAAGATACACTACAAACTACGATATATTAGAAGGTATTTTCAATGATACACTGCATATTACGTTATATTATAAGGTATTTTCAATGTTAAACTACGATATATTAGAAGGTATTTTCAATGATACACTGCATATTACGATATGTTATAAGGTATTTTCAATGATACACTGTATATTACGTTATATTATAAGGTATTTTCAATGATACACTGCATATTACGTTATATCGTAAGGTATTTTCAATGATACACTGCATATTACGTTATATTATAAGGTATTTTCAATGATACACTGGATATTACGCTATATTATAAGGTATTTTCAAAGATACACTACAAATTACGATATGTTATAAGGTATTTTCAATGGTACACTGCATATTACGTTATATTATAAGGTATTTTCAATGATACACTGCATATTACGTTATATTATAAGGTATTTTCAATGATACACTGCATGTTACGTTATATTATAAGGTATTTTCAATGATACACTGCATATTACGTTATATTATAAGGTATTTTCTATGATACACTGCATATTAGGATATGTTATAAGGTATTTTCAATGATACACTGCATATTACGTTATATTACATGGTATTTTCTATGATACACTGCATATTACGTTATATTATAAGGTATATTCAATGATACACTGCATATTACGATATGTTATAAGGTATTTTCAATGATACACTGTATATTACGTTATATTACATGGTATTTTCTATGATACACTGCATATTACGTTATATTATAAGGTATTTTCAATGATACACTGCATATTACGTTATATTATAAGGTATTTTCAATGATACACTGCATATTACGATATGATATAAGGTATTTTCAATGATACACTGCATTTACGTTATATTATAAGGTATTTTCTATGATACACTACAAATTACGATATGTTATAAGGTATTTTCAATGGTACACTGCATATTACGTTATATTACATGGTATTTTCAATGATACACTGCATATTACGTTATATTATAAGGTATTTTCAATGATACACTGCATATTACGATATATTACATGGTATTTTCTATGATACACTGCATATTACGTTATATTATAAGGTATTTTCAATGATACACTGCATATTACGATATGATATAAGGTATTTTCAATGATACACTGCATATTACGTTAAATCGTAAGGTATTTTCAATGATACACTGCATATTACGTTATATTATAAGGTATTTTCAATGATACACTGCATATTACGTTATATTATAAGGTATTATCAAAGATACACTACAAACTACGATATATTAGAAGGTATTTTCAATGATACACTGCATATTACGTTATATTATAAGGTATTTTCAATGATAAACTACGATATATTAGAAGGTATTTTCAATGATACACTGCATATTACGATATGTTATAAGGTATTTTCAATGATACACTGTATATTACGTTATATTATAAGGTATTTTCAATGATACACTGCATATTACGTTATATTATAAGGTATTTTCAATGATAAACTACGATATATTAGAAGGTATTTTCAATGATACACTGCATATTACGTTATATTATAAGGTATTTTCAATGATAAACTACGATATATTAGAAGGTATTTTCAAAGATACACTACAAATTACGATATGTTATAAGGTATTTTCAATGGTACACTGCATATTACGTTATATTATAAGGTATTTTCAATGATACACTACATATTACGTTATATTATAAGGTATTTTCAATGATACACTGCATATTACGATATGATATAAGGTATTTTCAATGATACACTGCATATTACGTTCTATCGTAAGGTATTTTCAATGATACACTGCATATTACGTTATATTACCAGGTATTTTCAATGATACACTGCATATTACGTTATATTATAAGGTATTATCAAAGATACACTACAAATTACGATATGTTATAAGGTATTTTCAATGGTACACTGCATATTACGTTATATTACATGGTATTTTCAATGATACACTGCATATTACGATATGTTATAAGCTATTTTCAATGATACACTGTATATTACGTTATATTATAAGGTATTTTCAATGATAAACTACGATATATTAGAAGGTATTTTCAATGATACACTGCATATTACGTTATATTATAAGGTATTTTCAATGATACACTGCATATTACGTTATATTATAAGGTATTTTCAATGATAAACTACGATATATTAGAAGGTATTTTCAATGATACACTGCATATTACGTTATATTATAAGGTATTTTCAATGATACACTGTATATTACGTTATATTACATGGTATTTTCTATGATACACTGCATATTACGTTATATTATAAGGTATTTTCAATGATACACTGCATATTACGTTATATTATAAGGTATTTTCAATGATACACTGCATATTACGATATGATATAAGGTATTTTCAATGATACACTGCATATTACGTTATATCGTAAGGTATTTTCAATGATACACTGCATATTACGTTATATTATAAGGTATTTTCAATGATACACTGCATATTACGTTATATTATAAGGTATTTTCAATGATACACTGCATATTACGTTATATTATAAGGTATTTTCAATGATACACTGCATATTACGTTATATTAGAAGGTATTTTCAATGATACACTGCATATTACGTTATATTACCAGGTATTTTCAATGATACACTGCATATTACGTTATATTATAAGGTATTATCAAAGATACACTACAAACTACGATATATTAGAAGGTATTTTCAATGATACACTGCATATTACGTTATATTATAAGGTATTTTCAATGATAAACTACGATATATTAGAAGGTATTTTCAATGATACACTGCATATTACGATATGTTATAAGGTATTTTCAATGATACACTGTATATTACGTTATATTATAAGGTATTTTCAATGATACACTGCATATTACGTTATATCGTAAGGTATTTTCAATGATACACTGCATATTACGTTATATTATAAGGTATTTTCAATGATACACTGGATATTACGCTATATTATAAGGTATTTTCAAAGATACACTACAAATTACGATATGTTATAAGGTATTTTCAATGGTACACTGCATATTACGTTATATTATAAGGTATTTTCAATGATACACTGCATATTACGTTATATTATAAGGTATTTTCAATGATACACTGCATATTACGTTATATTATAAGGTATTTTCAATGATACACTGCATATTACGTTATATTAGAAGGTATTTTCAATGATACACTGCATATTACGTTATATTACCAGGTATTTTCAATGATACACTGCATATTACGTTATATTATAAGGTATTATCAAAGATACACTACAAACTACGATATATTAGAAGGTATTTTCAATGATACACTGCATATTACGTTATATTATAAGGTATTTTCAATGTTAAACTACGATATATTAGAAGGTATTTTCAATGATACACTGCATATTACGATATGTTATAAGGTATTTTCAATGATACACTGTATATTACGTTATATTATAAGGTATTTTCAATGATACACTGCATATTACGTTATATCGTAAGGTATTTTCAATGATACACTGCATATTACGTTATATTATAAGGTATTTTCAATGATACACTGGATATTACGCTATATTATAAGGTATTTTCAAAGATACACTACAAATTACGATATGTTATAAGGTATTTTCAATGGTACACTGCATATTACGTTATATTATAAGGTATTTTCAATGATACACTGCATATTACGTTATATTATAAGGTATTTTCAATGATACACTGCATGTTACGTTATATTATAAGGTATTTTCAATGATACACTGCATATTACGTTATATTATAAGGTATTTTCTATGATACACTGCATATTAGGATATGTTATAAGGTATTTTCAATGATACACTGCATATTACGTTATATTACATGGTATTTTCTATGATACACTGCATATTACGTTATATTATAAGGTATATTCAATGATACACTGCATATTACGATATGTTATAAGGTATTTTCAATGATACACTGCATATTACGTTATATTGTAAGGTATTTTCAATGATACACTGCATATTACGTTATATTATAAGGTATTTTCAATGATACACTGCATATTACGTTATATTATAAGGTATTTTCAATGATACACTGGATATTACGCTATATTATAAGGTATTTTCAAAGATACACTACAAATTACGATATGTTATAAGGTATTTTCAATGGTACACTGCATATTACGTTATATTATAAGGTATTTTCAATGATACACTGCATATTACGTTATATTATAAGGTATTTTCAATGATACACTGCATGTTACGTTATATTATAAGGTATTTTCAATGATACACTGCATATTACGTTATATTATAAGGTATTTTCTATGATACACTGCATATTAGGATATGTTATAAGGTATTTTCAATGATACACTGCATATTACGTTATATTACATGGTATTTTCTATGATACACTGCATATTACGTTATATTATAAGGTATATTCAATGATACACTGCATATTACGATATGTTATAAGGTATTTTCAATGATACACTGTATATTACGTTATATTATAAGGTATTTTCAATGATACACTGCATATTACGTAATATTATAAGGTATTTTCAATGATAAACTACGATATATAAGACGGTATTTTCAATGATACACTGCATATTACGTTATATTATAAGGTATTTTCAATGATAAACTACGATATATTAGAAGGTATTTTCAATGATACACTGCATATTACGTTATATTATAAGGTATTTTCAATGATACACTGTATATTACGTTATATTACATGGTATTTTCTATGATACACTGCATATTACGTTATATTATAAGGTATTTTCAATGATACACTGCATATTACGTTATATTATAAGGTATTTTCAATGATACACTGCATATTACGATATGATATAAGGTATTTTCAATGATACACTGCATATTACGTTATATTGTAAGGTATTTTCAATGATACACTGCATATTACGTTATATTATAAGGTATTTTCAATGATACACTGCATATTACGTTATATTATAAGGTATTTTCAATGATACACTGCATATTACGTTATATTATAAGGTATTTTCAATGATACACTGCATATTACGTTATATTAGAAGGTATTTTCAATGATACACTGCATATTACGTTATATTACCAGGTATTTCCAATGATACACTGCATATTACGTTATATTATAAGGTATTATCAAAGATACACTACAAACTACGATATATTAGAAGGTATTTTCAATGATACACTGCATATTACGTTATATTATAAGGTATTTTCAATGATAAACTACGATATATTAGAAGGTATTTTCAATGATACACTGCATATTACGATATGTTATAAGGTATTTTCAATGATACACTGTATATTACGTTATATTATAAGGTATTTTCAATGATACACTGCATATTACGTTATATTATAAGGTATTTTCTATGATACACTGCATATTACGTTATATTATAAGGTATTTTCAATGATACACTGCATATTACGATATGATATAAGGTATTTTCAATGATACACTGCATATTACGTTATATCGTAAGGTATTTTCAATGATACACTGCATATTACGTTATATTATAAGGTATTTTCAATGATACACTGGATGTTACGCTATATTATAAGGTATTTTCAAAGATACACTACAAATTACGATATGTTATAAGGTATTTTCAATGGTACACAGCATATTACGTTATATTATAAGGTATTTTCAATGATACACTACATATTACGTTATATTATAAGGTATTTTCAATGATACACTGCATATTACGTTATATCGTAAGGTATTTTCAATGATACACTGCATATTACGTTATATTATAAGGTATTTTCAATGATACACTGGATGTTACGCTATATTATAAGGTATTTTCAAAGATACACTACAAATTACGATATGTTATAAGGTATTTTCAATGGTACACAGCATATTACGTTATATTATAAGGTATTTTCAATGATACACTACATATTACGTTATATTATAAGGTATTTTCAATGATACACTGCATATTACGATATGATATAAGGTATTTTCAATGATACACTGCATATTACGTTCTATCGTAAGGTATTTTCAATGATACACTGCATATTACGTTATATTACATGGTATTTTCTATGATACACTGCATATTACGTTATATTATAAGGTATATTCAATGATACACTGCATATTACGATATGTTATAAGGTATTTTCAATGATACACTGTATATTACGTTATATTATAAGGTATTTTCAATGATACACTGCATATTACGTAATATTATAAGGTATTTTCAATGATAAACTACGATATATAAGAAGGTATTTTCAATGATACACTGCATATTACGTTATATTATAAGGTATTTTCAATGATAAACTACGATATATTAGAAGGTATTTTCAATGATACACTGCATATTACGTTATATTATAAGGTATTTTCAATCATAAACTACGATATATTAGAAGGTATTTTCAATGATACACTGCATATTACGTTATATTATAAGGTATTTTCAATGATAAACTACGATATATTAGAAGGTATTTTCAATGATACACTGCATATTACGTTATATTATAAGGTATTTTCAATGATACACTGTATATTACGTTATATTACATGGTATTTTCTATGATACACTGCATATTACGTTATATTATAAGGTATTTTCAATGATACACTGCATATTACGATATGTAATAAGGTATTTTCAATGATACACTGCATATTACGTTATATTACATGGTATTTTCATTGATACACTGCATATTACGTTATATTATAAGGTATTTTCAATGATACACTGCATATTACGTTATATTATAAGGTATTTTCAATGATACACTGCATATTACGTTATATTATAATGTATTTTCAATGATACACTGTATATTACGTTATATTACATGGTATTTTCTATGATACACTGCATATTACGTTATATTATAAGGTATTTTCAATGATACATTGCATATTACGTTATATTATAAGGTATTTTCAATGATACACTGCATATTACGTTATATTATAATGTATTTTCAATGATACACTGTATATTACGTTATATTACATGGTATTTTCTATGATACACTGCATATTACGTTATATTATAAGGTATTTTCAATGATACACTGCATATTACGTTATATTATAGGTATTTTCAAAGATACACTACAAATTACGATATGTTATAATGTATTTCAATGATACACTGCATATTACGTTATATTACATGGTATTTTCAATGATACACTGCATATTACGTTATATTATAAGTTATTTTCAATGATAAACTACGATATATTAGAAGGTATTTTCAATGATACACTGCATATTACGTTATATTATAAGGTATTTTCAATGATACACTGTATATTACGTTATATTACATGGTATTTTCTATGATACACTGCATATTACGTTATATTATAAGGTATTTTCAATGATACACTGCATATTACGTTATATTATAAGGCATTTTCAATGATACACTGCATATTACGATATGATAAAAGGTATTTTCAATGATACACTGCATATTACGTTATATCGTAAGGTATTTTCAATGATACACTGCATATTACGTTATATTATAAGGTATTTTCAATGATACACTGCATATTACGTTATATTATAAGGTATTTTCAATGATACACTGCATATTACGTTATATTATAAGGTATTTCAATGATACACTGCATATTACGTTATATTAGAAGGTATTTTCAATGATACACTGCAATCTTACGTTATATACCAGGTATTTTCAATGATACACTGCATATTACGTTATATTATAAGGTATTATCAAAGATACACTACAAACTACGATATATTAGAAGGTATTTTCAATGATACACTGCATATTACGTTATATTATAAGGTATTTTCAATGATAAACTACGATATATTAGAAGGTATTTTCAATGATACACTGCATATTACGATATGTTATAAGGTATTTTCAATGATACACTGTATATTACGATATATTAGAAGGTATTTTCAATGATACACTGCATATTACGTTATATTATAAGGTATTTTCAATGATAAACTACGATATATTAGAAGGTATTTTCAATGATACACTGCATATTACGTTATATTATAAGGTATTTTCTATGATACACTGCATATTACGTTATATTATAAGGTATTTTCAATGATACACTGCATGTTACGTTATATTATAAGGTATTTTCAATGATACACTGCATATTACGTTATATTATAAGGTATTTTCTATGATACACTGCATATTACGTTATATTATAAGGTATTTTCAATGATACACTGCATATTACGATATGATATAAGGTATTTTCAATGATACACTGCATATTACGTTATATCGTAAGGTATTTTCAATGATACACTGCATATTACGTTATATTATAAGGTATTTTAAATGATACACTGGATGTTACGCTATATTATAAGGTATTTTCAAAGATACACTACAAATTACGATATGTTATAAGGTATTTTCAATGGTACACAGCATATTACGTTATATTATAAGGTATTTTCAATGATACACTACATATTACGTTATATTATAAGGTATTTTCAATGATACACTGCATATTACGATATGATATAAGGTATTTTCAATGATACACTGCATATTACGTTCTATCGTAAGGTATTTTCAATGATACACTGCATATTACGTTATATTACCAGGTATTTTCAATGATACACTGCATATTACGTTATATTATAAGGTATTATCAAAGATACACTACAAATTACGATATGTTATAAGGTATTTTCAATGGTACACTGCATATTACGTTATATTACATGGTATTTTCAATGATACACTGCATATTACGATATGTTATAAGCTATTTTCAATGATACACTGTATATTACGTTATATTATAAGGTATTTTCAATGATAAACTACGATATATTAGAAGGTATTTTCAATGATACACTGCATATTACGTTATATTATAAGGTATTTTCAATGATACACTGTATATTACGTTATATTACATGGTATTTTCTATGATACACTGCATATTACGTTATATTATAAGGTATTTTCAATGATACACTGCATATTACGTTATATTTTAAGGCATTTTCTATGATACACTGCATATTAGGATATGTTATAAGGTATTTTCAATGATACACTGCATATTACGTTATATTACATGGGATTTTCTATGATACACTGCATATTACGTTATATTATAAGGTATATTCATTGATACACTGCATATTACGTTATATTATAAGGTATTTTCAATGATACACTGCATATTACGTTATATTATAAGGTATTTTCAATGATACACTGTATATTACGTTATATTACATGGTATTTTCTATGATACACTGCATATTACGTTATATTATAAGGTATATTCAATGATACACTACATATTACGTTATATTATAAGGTATTTTCAATGATACACTGCATGTTACGTTATATTATAAGGTATTTTCAATGATACACTGCATATTACGATATATTATAAGGTATTTTCAATGATACACTGCATATTACGTTATATTATAAGGTATTTTCAATGATACACTGCATATTACGGTATATTATAAGGTATATTCAATGATACACTGCATATTACGTTATATTATAAGGTATTTTCAATGATACACTGCATATTACGTTATATTATAAGGTATTTTCAATGATACACTGTATATTACGTTATATTACATGGTATTTTCTATGATACACTGCATATTACCTTATATTATAAGGTATTTTCAATGATACACTGCATATTACGTTATATTATAAGGTATTTTCAAAGATACATTACAAATTGCGATATGTTATAAGGTATTTTCAATGATACACTGCATATTACGTTATATTATAAGGTATTTTCAATGATACACTGCATATTACGTTATATTATAAGGTATTTTCAATGATACACTGCATATTACGTTATATTATAAGGTATATTCAATGATACACTGCATATTACGTTATATTATAAGGTATTTTCAATGATAAACTACGATATATTAGAAGGTATTTTCAATGGTACACTGCATATTACGTTATATTATAAGGTATTTTCTATGATACACTGCATATTACGTTATATTATAAGGTATTTTCAATGATACACTGCATATTACGATATGTTATAAGGTATTTTCAATGATACACTGCATATTACGTTATATTATAAGGTATTTTCAATGATACACTGTATATTACGTTATATTACATGGTATTTTCTATGATACACTGCATATTACGTTATATTATAAGGTATTTTCAATGATACACTGCATATTACGTTATATTATAAGGTATTTTCAATGATACACTGCATATTACGATATGATATAAGGTATTTTCAATGATACACTGCATATTACGTTATATCGTAAGGTATTTTCAATGATACACTGCATATTACGTTATATTATAAGGTATTTTCAATGATACACTGCATATTACGTTATATTATAAGGTATTTTCAATGATACACTGCATATTACGTTATATTATAAGGTATTTTCAATGATACACTGCATATTACGTTATATTAGAAGGTATTTTCAATGATACACTGCATATTACGTTATATTACCAGGTATTTTCAATGATACACTGCATATTACGTTATATTATAAGGTATTATCAAAGATACACTACAAACTACGATATATTAGAAGGTATTTTCAATGATACACTGCATATTACGTTATATTATAAGGTATTTTCAATGATAAACTACGATATATTAGAAGGTATTTTCAATGATACACTGCATATTACGTTATATTATAAGGTATTTTCTATGATACACTGCATATTACGTTATATTATAAGGTATTTTCAATGATACACTGCATGTTACGTTATATTATAAGGTATTTTCAATGATACACTGCATATTACGTTATATTATAAGGTATTTTCTATGATACACTGCATATTACGTTATATTATAAGGTATTTTCAATGATACACTGCATATTACGATATGATATAAGGTATTTTCAATGATACACTGCATATTACGTTATATCGTACGGTATTTTCAATGATACACTGCATATTACGTTATATTATAAGGTATTTTCAATGATACACTGGATGTTACGCTATATTATAAGGTATTTTCAAAGATACACTACAAATTACGATATGTTATAAGGTATTTTCAATGGTACACAGCATATTACGTTATATTATAAGGTATTTTCAATGATACACTACATATTACGTTATATTATAAGGTATTTTCAATGATACACTGCATATTACGATATGATATAAGGTATTTTCAATGATACACTGCATATTACGTTCTATCGTAAGGTATTTTCAATGATACACTGCATATTACGTTATATTACCAGGTATTTTCAATGATACACTGCATATTACGTTATATTATAAGGTATTTTCAATGGTACACTGCATATTACGTTATATTATAAGGTATTTTCAATGATACACTGCATATTACGTTATATTAGAAGGTATTTTCAATGATACACTGCATATTACTTTATATTACCAGGTATTTTCAATGATACACTGCATATTACGTTATATTATAAGGTATTATCAAAGATACACTACAAATTACGATATGTTATAAGGTATTTTCAATGGTACACTGCATATAACGTTATATTACATGGTATTTTCAATGATACACTACATATTACGTTATATTATAAGGTATTTTCAATGATACACTGCATATTACGATATGTTATAAGGTATTTTCAATGATACACTGTATATTACGTTATATTATAAGGTATTTTCAATGATAAACTACGATATATTAGAAGGTATTTTCAATGATGCACTGTATATTACGTTATATTACATGGTATTTTCTATGATACACTGCATATTACGTTATATTATAAGGTATTTTCAATGATACACTGAATATTACGTTATATTATAAGGTATTTACAAAGATACACTACAAATTACGATATGTTATAAGGTATTTTCAATGATACACTGCATATTACGTTATATTATAAGGAATTTCAATGATACACTGCATATTACGATATGTAATAAGGTATTTTCAATGATACACTGCATATTACGTTATATTACATGGTATTTTCATTGATACACTGCATACTACGTTATATTATAAGGTATTTTCAATGATACACTGCATATTACGTTATATTATAAGGTATTTTCAATGATACACTGCATATTACGTTATATTATAATGTATTTTCAATGATACACTGTATATTACGTTATATTACATGGTATTTTCTATGATACACTGCATATTACGTTATATTATAAGGTATTTTCAATGATACATTGCATATTACGTTATATTATAAGGTATTTTCAATGATACACTGCATATTACGTTATATTATAATGTATTTTCAATGATACACTGTATATTACGTTATATTACATGGTATTTTCTATGATACACTGCATATTACGTTATATTATAAGGTATTTTCAAAGATACACTACAAATTACGATATGTTATAATGTATTTTCAATGATACACTGCATATTACGTTATATTACATGGTATTTTCAATGATACACTGCATATTACGTTATATTATAAGGTATTTTCAATGATAAACTACGATATATTAGAAGGTATTTTCAATGATACACTGCATGTTACGTTATATTATAAGGTATTTTCAATGATACACTGCATATTACGTTATATTATAAGGTATTTTCTATGATACACTGCATATTACGTTATATTATAAGGTATTTTCAATGATACACTGCATATTACGATATGATATAAGGTATTTTCAATGATACACTGCATATTACGTTATATCGTACGGTATTTTCAATGATACACTGCATATTACGTTATATTATAAGGTATTTTCAATGATACACTGGATGTTACGCTATATTATAAGGTATTTTCAAAGATACACTACAAATTACGATATGTTATAAGGTATTTCAATGGTACACAGCATATTACGTTATATTATAAGGTATTTTCAATGATACACTACATATTACGTTATATTATAAGGTATTTTCAATGATACACTGCATATTACGATATGATATAAGGTATTTTCAATGATACACTGCATATTACGTTCTATCGTAAGGTATTTTCAATGATACACTGCATATTACGTTATATTACCAGGTATTTTCAATGATACACTGCATATTACGTTATATTATAAGGTATTTTCAATGATACACTGCATATTACGTTATATTATAAGGTATTTTCAATGATACACTGCATATTACGTTATATTAGAAGGTATTTTCAATGATACACTGCATATTACTTTATATTACCAGGTATTTTCAATGATACACTGCATATTACGTTATTTTATAAGGTATTATCAAAGATACACTACAAATTACGATATGTTATAAGGTATTTTCAATGGTACACTGCATATTACGTTATATTACATGGTATTTTCAATGATACACTGCATATTACGTTATATTATAAGGTATTTTCAATGATACACTGCATATTACGATATGTTATAAGGTATTTTCAATGATACACTGTATATTACGTTATATTATAAGGTATTTTCAATGATAAACTACGATATATTAGAAGGTATTTTCAATGATGCACTGTATATTACGTTATATTACATGGTATTTTCTATGATACACTGCATATTACGTTATATTATAAGGTATTTTCAATGATACACTGAATATTACGTTATATTATAAGGTATTTACAAAGATACACTACAAATTACGATATGTTATAAGGTATTTTCAATGATACACTGCATATTACGTTATATTATAAGGTATTTTCAATGATACACTGCATATTACGTTATATTATAAGGTATTTTCAATGATACACAGGATATTACGATATATTATAATGTATTTTCAATTATAAACTACGATATATTAGAAGGTATTTTCAATGATACACTGCATATTACGTTATATTATAAGGTATTTTCAATGATACACTGTATATTACGTTATATTACATGGTATTTTCTATGATACACTGCATATTACGTTATATTATAAGGTATTTTCAATGATACACTGCATATTACGTTATATTATAAGGTATTTTCAATGATACACTGCATATTACGTTATATTATAAGGTATTTTCAATGATACACTGCATATTACGCTATATTATAAGGTATTTTCAATGATATACTGCATATTACGCTATATTATAAGGTATTTTCAATGATACACTACATATTACGTTATATTATAAGGTATTTTCAATGATACACTGCATGTTACGTTATATTATAAGGTATTTTCAATGATACACTGCATATTACGCTATATTATAAGGTATTTTCAATGATACACTGCATATTACGCTATATTATAAGGTATTTTCAATGATACACTACATATTATGTTATATTATAAGGTATTTTCAATGATACACTGCATGTTACGTTATATTATAAGGTATTTTCAATGATACACTGCATATTACGTTATATTAGAAGGTATTTTCAATGATACACTGCATATTACTTTATATTACCAGGTATTTTCAATGATACACTGCATATTACGTTATATTATAAGGTATTATCAAAGATACACTACAAATTACGATATGTTATAAGGTATTTTCAATGGTACACTGCATATTACGTTATATTACATGGTATTTTCAATGATACACTGCATATTACGTTATATTATAAGGTATTTTCAATGATACACTGCATATTACGATATGTTATAAGGTATTTTCAATGATACACTGTATATTACGTTATATTATAAGGTATTTTCAATGATAAACTACGATATATTAGAAGGTATTTTCAATGATGCACTGTATATTACGTTATATTACATGGTATTTTCTATGATACACTGCATATTACGTTATATTATAAGGTATTTTCAATGATACACTGAATATTACGTTATATTATAAGGTATTTACAAAGATACACTACAAATTACGATATGTTATAAGGTATTTTCAATGATACACTGCATATTACGTTATATTATAAGGTATTTTCAATGATACACTGCATATTATGTTATATTATAAGGTATTTTCAATGATACACAGGATATTACGATATATTATAATGTATTTTCAATTATAAACTACGATATATTAGAAGGTATTTTCAATGATACACTGCATATTACGTTATATTATAAGGTATTTTCAATGATACACTGTATATTACGTTATATTACATGGTATTTTCTATGATACACTGCATATTACGTTATATTATAAGGTATTTTCAATGATACACTGCATATTACGTTATATTATAAGGTATTTTCAATGATACACTGCATATTACGTTATATTATAAGGTATTTTCAATGATACACTGCATATTACGCTATATTATAAGGTATTTTCAATGATATACTGCATATTACGCTATATTATAAGGTATTTTCAATGATACACTACATATTACGTTATATTATAAGGTATTTTCAATGATACACTGCATGTTACGTTATATTATAAGGTATTTTCAATGATACACTGCATATTACGCTATATTATAAGGTATTTTCAATGATACACTGCATATTACGCTATATTATAAGGTATTTTCAATGATACACTACATATTATGTTATATTATAAGGTATTTTCAATGATACACTGCATGTTACGTTATATTATAAGGTATTTTCAATGATACACTGCATATTACGTTATATTATAAGGTATTTTCTATGATACACTGCATATTAGGATATGTTATAAGGTATTTTCAATGATACACTGCATATTACGTTATATTATAAGGTATTTTCAAAGATACACTACAAATTACGATATGTTATAAGGTATTTTCAATGATACACTGCATATTACGTTATATTATAAGGTATTTTCAATGATACACTGCATATTATGTTATATTATAAGGTATTTTCAATGATGCACAGGATATTACGCTATATTATAAGGTATTTTCAATGATACACTGCATATTACGTTATATTATAAGGTATTTTCAATTATAAACTACGATATATTAGAAGGTATTTTCAATGATACACTGCATATTACGTTATATTATAAGGTATTTTCAATGATACACTGTATATTACGTTATATTACATGGTATTTTCTATGATACACTGCATATTACGTTATATTATAAGGTATTTTCAATGATACACTGCATATTACGATATGATATAAGGTATTTTCAATGATACACTGCATATTACGTTATATCGTAAGGTATTTTCAATGATACACTGCATATTACGTTATATTATAAGGTATTTTCAATGATACACTGCATATTACGTTATATTATAAGGTATTTTCAGTGGTACACTGCATATTACGTTATATTACATGGTATTTTCAATGATACACTGCATATTACGTTATATTATAAGGTATTTTCAATGATACACTGCATATTACGATATGTTATAAGGTATTTTCAATGATACACTGTATATTACGTTATATTATAAGGTATTTTCAATGATAAACTACGATATATTAGAAGGTATTTTCAATGATGCACTGTATATTACGTTATATTACATGGTATTTTCTATGATACACTGCATATTACGTTGTATTATAAGGTATTTTCAATGATACACTGAATATTACGTTATATTATAAGGTATTTTCAAAGATACACTACAAATTACGATATGTTATAAGGTATTTTCAATGATACACTGCATATTACGTTATATTATAAGGTATTTTCAATGATACACTGCATATTATGTTATATTATAAGGTATTTTCAATGATACACAGGATATTACGCTATATTATAAGGTATTTTCAATTATAAACTACGATATATTAGAAGGTATTTTCAATGATACACTGCATATTACGTTATATTATAAGGTATTTTCAATGATACACTGTATATTACGTTATATTACATGGTATTTTCTATGATACACTGCATATTACGTTATATTATAAGGTATTTTCAATGATACACTGCATATTACGTTATATTATAAGGTATTTTCAATGATACACTGCATATTACGTTATATTATAAGGTATTTTCAATGATACACTGCATATTACGCTATATTATAAGGTATTTTCAATGATATACTGCATATTACGCTATATTATAAGGTATTTTCAATGATACACTACATATTACGTTATATTATAAGGTATTTTCAATGATACACTGCATGTTACGTTATATTATAAGGTATTTTCAATGATACACTGCATATTACGTTATATTATAAGGTATTTTCAATGATACACTGCATATTATGTTATATTATAAGGTATTTTCAATGATACACAGGATATTACGCTATATTATAAGGTATTTTCAATGATACACTGCATATTACGTTATATTACATGGTATTTTCTATGATACACTGCATATTACGTTATATTATAAGGTATTTTCAATGATACACTGCATATTACGTTATATTATAAGGTATTTTTCAATGATACACTGCATATTACGTTATATTATAAGGTATTTTCAATGATACACTGCATATTACGTTATATTATAAGGTATTTTCAATGATACACTGCATATTACGCTATATTATAAGGTATTTTCAATGATACACTGCATATTACGCTATATTATAAGGTATTTTCAATGATACACTACATATTATGTTATATTATAAGGTATTTTCAATGATACACTGCATGTTACGTTATATTATAAGGTATTTTCAATGATACACTGCATATTACGTTATATTATAAGGTATTTTCTATGATACACTGCATATTAGGATATGTTATAAGGTATTTTCAATGATACACTGCATATTACGTTATATTATAAGGTATTTTCAAAGATACACTACAAATTACGATATGTTATAAGGTATTTTCAATGATACACTGCATATTACGTTATATTATAAGGTATTTTCAATGATACACTGCATATTATGTTATATTATTAAGGTATTTTCAATGATACACAGGATATTACGCTATATTATAAGGTATTTTCAATGATACACTGCATATTACGTTATATTACATGGTATTTTCTATGATACACTTCATATTACGTTATATTATAAGGTATTTTCAATGATACACTGCATATTACGTTATATTATAAGGTATTTTCAATGATACACTGCATATTACGTTATATTATAAGGTATTTTCAATGATACACTGCATATTACGTTATATTATAAGGTATTTTCAATGATACACTGCATATTACGCTATATTATAAGGTATTTTCAATGATACACTGCATATTACGCTATATTATAAGGTATTTTCAATGATACACTACATATTACGTTATATTATAAGGTATTTTCAATGATACACTGCATGTTACGTTATATTATAAGGTATTTTCAATGATACACTGCATATTACGTTATATTATAAGGTATTTTTCTATGATACACTGCATATTAGGATATGTTATAAGGTATTTTCAATGATACACTGCATATTACGTTATATTATAAGGTATTTTCAAAGATACACTACATACTACGTTATATTACATGGTATTTTCTATGATACACTGCATATTACGTTATATTATAAGGTATTTTCAATGATACACTGCATATTACGTTATATTATAAGGTATTTTCAATGATACACTGCATATTACGCTATATTATAAGGTATTTTCAATGATACACTGCATATTACGCTATATTATAAGGTATTTTCAATGATACACTACATATTATGTTATATTATAAGGTATTTTCAATGATACACTGCATGTTACGTTATATTATATGGTATTTTCAATGATACACTGCATATTACGTTATATTATAAGGTATTTTCTATGATACACTGCATATTAGGATATGTTATAAGGTATTTTCAATGATACACTGCATATTACGTTATATTATAAGGTATTTTCAAAGATACACTACAAATTACGATATGTTATAAGGTATTTTCAATGATACACTGCATATTACGTTATATTATAAGGTATTTTCAATGATACACTGCATATTATGTTATATTATAAGGTATTTTCAATGATACACTGCATGTTACGTTATATTATAAGGTATTTTCAATGATACACTGCATATTACGCTATATTATAAGGTATTTTCAATGATACACTGCATATTACGCTATATTATAAGGTATTTTCAATGATACACTACATATTATGTTATATTATAAGGTATTTTCAATGATACACTGCATGTTACGTTATATTATAAGGTATTTTCAATGATACACTGCATATTACGTTATATTATAAGGTATTTTCTATGATACACTGCATATTAGGATATGTTATAAGGTATTTTCAATGATACACTGCATATTACGTTATATTATAAGGTATTTTCAAAGATACACTACAAATTACGATATGTTATAAGGTATTTTCAATGATACACTGCATATTACGTTATATTATAAGGGTATTTTCAATGATACACTGCATATTATGTTATATTATAAGGTATTTTCAATGATGCACAGGATATTACGCTATATTATAAGGTATTTTCAATGATACACTGCATATTACGTTATATTATAAGGTATTTTCAATTATAAACTACGATATATTAGAAGGTATTTTCAATGATACACTGCATATTACGTTATATTATAAGGTATTTTCAATGATACACTGTATATTACGTTATATTACATGGTATTTTCTATGATACACTGCATATTACGTTATATTATAAGGTATTTTCAATGATACACTGCATATTACGATATGATATAAGGTATTTTCAATGATACACTGCATATTACGTTATATCGTAAGGTATTTTCAATGATACACTGCATATTACGTTATATTATAAGGTATTTTCAATGATACACTGCATATTACGTTGTATTATAAGGTATTTTCAATGATACACTGAATATTACGTTATATTATAAGGTATTTTCAAAGATACACTACAAATTACGATATGTTATAAGGTATTTTCAATGATACACTGCATATTACGTTATATTATAAGGTATTTTCAATGATACACTGCATATTATGTTATATTATAAGGTATTTTCAATGATACACAGGATATTACGCTATATTATAAGGTATTTTCAATTATAAACTACGATATATTAGAAGGTATTTTCAATGATACACTGCATATTACGTTATATTATAAGGTATTTTCAATGATACACTGTATATTACGTTATATTACATGGTATTTTCTATGATACACTGCATATTACGTTATATTATAAGGTATTTTCAATGATACACTGCATATTACGTTATATTATAAGGTATTTTCAATGATACACTGCATATTACGTTATATTATAAGGTATTTTCAATGATACACTGCATATTACGCTATATTATAAGGTATTTTCAATGATATACTGCATATTACGCTATATTATAAGGTATTTTCAATGATACACTACATATTACGTTATATTATAAGGTATTTTCAATGATACACTGCATGTTACGTTATATTATAAGGTATTTTCAATGATACACTGCATATTACGTTATATTATAAGGTATTTTCAATGATACACTGCATATTATGTTATATTATAAGGTATTTTCAATGATACACTGCATATTACGTTATATTATAAGGTATTTTCAATGATACACTGCATATTACGTTATATTATAAGGTATTTTCAATGATACACTGCATATTACGCTATATTATAAGGTATTTTCAATGATACACTGCAAATTACGCTATATTATAAGGTATTTTCAATGATACACTACATATTATGTTATATTATAAGGTATTTTCAATGATACACTGCATGTTACGTTATATTATAAGGTATTTTCAATGATACACTGCATATTACGTTATATTATAAGGTATTTTCTATGATACACTGCATATTAGGATATGTTATAAGGTATTTTCAATGATACACTGCATATTACGTTATATTATAAGGTATTTTCAAAGATACACTACAAATTACGATATGTTATAAGGTATTTTCAATGATAAACTGCATAATACGTTATATTATAAGGTATTTTCAATGATACACTGCATATTATGTTATATTATAAGGTATTTTCAATGATGCACAGGATATTACGCTATATTATAAGGTATTTTCAATGATACACTGCATATTACGTTATATTATAAGGTATTTTCAATTATAAACTACGATATATTAGAAGGTATTTTCAATGATACACTGCATATTACGTTATATTATAAGGTATTTTCAATGATACACTGTATATTACGTTATATTACATGGTATTTTCTATGATACACTGCATATTACGTTATATTATAAGGTATTTTCAATGATACACTGCATATTACGATATGATATAGGTATTTTCAATGATACACTGCATATTACGTTATATCGTAAGGTATTTTCAATGATACACTGCATATTACGTTATATTAGAAGGTATTTTCAATGATACACTGCATATTACGTTATATTATAAGGTATTTTCAATGATACACTGAATATTACGTTATATTATAAGGTATTTTCAAAGATACACTACAAATTACGATATGTTATAAGGTATTTTCAATGATACACTGCATATTACGTTATATTATAAGGTATTTTCAATGATACACTGCATATTATGTTATATTATAAGGTATTTTCAATGATACACAGGATATTACGCTATATTATAAGGTATTTTCAATTATAAACTACGATATATTAGAAGGTATTTTCAATGATACACTGCATATTACGTTATATTATAAGGTATTTTCAATGATACACTGTATATTACGTTATATTACATGGTATTTTCTATGATACACTGCATATTACGTTATATTATAAGGTATTTTCAATGATACACTGCATATTACGTTATATTATAAGGTATTTTCAATGATACACTGCATATTACGTTATATTATAAGGTATTTTCAATGATACACTGCATATTACGCTATATTATAAGGTATTTTCAATGATATACTGCATATTACGCTATATTATAAGGTATTTTCAATGATACACTACATATTACGTTATATTATAAGGTATTTTCAATGATACACTGCATGTTACGTTATATTATAAGGTATTTTCAATGATACACTGCATATTACGTTATATTATAAGGTATTTTCAATGATACACTGCTATTATGTTATATTATAAGGTATTTTTCAATGATACACAGGATATTACGCTATATTATAAGGTATTTTCAATGATACACTGCAATATTACGTTATATTACATGGTATTTTCTATGATACACTGCATATTACGTTATATTATAAGGTATTTTCAATGATACACTGCATATTACGTTATATTATAAGGTATTTTCAATGATACACTGCATATTACGTTATATTATAAGGTATTTTCAATGATACACTGCATATTACGTTATATTATAAGGTATTTTCAATGATACACTGCATATTACGCTATATTATAAGGTATTTTCAATGATACACTGCAAATTACGCTATATTATAAGGTATTTTCAATGATACACTACATATTATGTTATATTATAAGGTATTTTCAATGATACACTGCATGTTACGTTATATTATAAGGTATTTTCAATGATACACTGCATATTACGTTATATTATAAGGTATTTTCTATGATACACTGCATATTAGGATATGTTATAAGGTATTTTCAATGATACACTGCATATTACGTTATATTATAAGGTATTTTCAAAGATACACTACAAATTACGATATGTTATAAGGTATTTTCAATGATACACTGCATATTACGTTATATTATAAGGTATTTTCAATGATACACTGCATATTATGTTATATTATAAGGTATTTTCAATGATACACAGGATATTACGCTATATTATAAGGTATTTTTCAATGATACACTGCATATTACGTTATATTACATGGTATTTTCTATGATACACTGCATATATACGTTATATTATAAGGTATTTTCAATGATACACTGCATATTACGTTATATTATAAGGTATTTTCAATGATACACTGCATATTACGTTATATTATAAGGTATTTTCAATGATACACTGCATATTACGTTATATTATAAGGTATTTTCAATGATACACTGCATATTACGCTATATTATAAGGTATTTTCAATGATACACTGCATATTACGCTATATTATAAGGTATTTTCAATGATACACTACATATTACGTTATATTATAAGGTATTTTCAATGATACACTGCATGTTACGTTATATTATAAGGTATTTTCAATGATACACTGCATATTACGTTATATTATAGGTATTTTCTTTGATACACTGCATATTAGGATATGTTATAAGGTATTTTCAATGATACACTGCATATTACGTTATATTATAAGGTATTTTCAATGATAAACTACATATTATATTACATGGTATTTTCTATGATACACTGCACATTACGTTATATTATAAGGTATTTTCAATGATACACTGCATATTACGTTATATTATAAGGTATTTTCAATGATACACTGAATAATACGATATATTATAAGGTATTTTCAATGATACACTGCATATTACGCTATATTATAAGGTATTTTCAATGATACACTACATATTATGTTATATTATAAGGTATTTTCAATGATACACTGCATGTTACGTTATATTATAAGGTATTTTCAATGATACACTGCATATTACGGTTATATTATAAGGTATTTTCTATGATACACTGCATATTAGGATATGTTATAAGGTATTTTCAATGATACACTGCATATTACGTTATATTATAAGGTATTTTCAAAGATACACTACAAATTACGATATGTTATAAGGTATTTTCAATGATACACTGCATATTACGTTATATTATAAGGTATTTTCAATGATACACTGCATATTATGTTATATTATAAGGTATTTTCAATGATGCACAGGATATTACGCTATATTATAAGGTATTTTCAATGATACACTGCATATAACGTTATATTATAAGGTATTTTCAATTATAAACTACGATATATTAGAAGGTATTTTCAATGATACACTGCATATTACGTTATATTATAAGGTATTTTCAATGATACACTGTATATTACGTTATATTACATGGTATTTTCTATGATACACTGCATATTACGTTATATTATAAGGTATTTTCAATGATACACTGCATATTACGATATGATATAAGGTATTTTCAATGATACACTGCATATTACGTTATATCGTAAGGTATTTTCAATGATACACTGCATATTACGTTATATTATAAGGTATTTTCAATGATACACTGCATATTACGTTTTATTATAAGGTATTTTCAATGGTACACTGCATATTACGTTATATTACATGGTATTTTCAATGATACACTGCATATTACGTTATATTATAAGGTATTTTCAATGATACACTGCATATTACGATATGTTATAAGGTATTTCAATGATACACTGTATATTACGTTATATTATAAGGTATTTTCAATGATAAACTACGATATATTAGAAGGTATTTTCAATGATGCACTGTATATTACGTTATATTACATGGTATTTTCTATGATACACTGCATATTACGTTGTATTATAAGGTATTTTCAATGATACACTGAATATTACGTTATATTATAAGGTATTTTCAAAGATACACTACAAATTACGATATGTTATAAGGTATTTTCAATGATACACTGCATATTACGTTATATTATAAGGTATTTTCAATGATACACTGCATATTATGATATATTATAAGGTATTTTCAATGATACACAGGATATTACGCTATATTATAAGGTATTTTCAATGATAAACTACGATATATTAGAAGGTATTTTCAATGATACACTGCATATTACGTTATATTATAAGGTATTTTCAATGATACACTGTATATTACGTTATATTACATGGTATTTTCTATGATACACTGCATATTACGTTATATTATAAGGTATTTTCAATGATACACTGCATATTACGTTATATTATAAGGTATTTTCAATGATACACTGCATATTACGTTATATTATAAGGTATTTTCAATGATACACTGCATATTACGCTATATTATAAGGTATTTTCAATGATACACTGCATATTACGTTATATTATAAGGTATTTTCAAAGATACACTACATACTACGTTATATTACATGGTATTTTCTATGATACACTGCACATTACGTTATATTATAAGGTATTTTCAATGATACACTGCATATTACGTTATATTATAAGGTATTTTCAATGATACACTGCATATTACGCTATATTATAAGGTATTTTCAATGATACACTGCATATTACGCTATATTATAAGGTATTTTCAATGATACACTACATATTATGTTATATTATAAGGTATTTTCAATGATACACTGCATGTTACGTTATATTATAAGGTATTTTCAATGATACACTGCATATTACGTTATATTATAAGGTATTTTCTATGATACACTGCATATTAGGATATGTTATAAGGTATTTTCAATGATACACTGCATATTACGTTATATTATAAGGTATTTTCAAAGATACACTACAAATTACGATATGTTATAAGGTATTTTCAATGATACACTGCATATTACGTTATATTATAAGGTATTTTCAATGATACACTGCATATTATGTTATATTATAAGGTATTTTCAATGATGCACAGGATATTACGCTATATTATAAGGTATTTTCAATGATACACTGCATATTACGTTATATTATAAGGTATTTTCATTATA
>CAKAJI010000693.1:0-27396 GCA_916610255.1 Lasioglossum lativentre | reverse complement strand
GAAAATATACCTTATAATATAACGTAATATGCAGTGTATCATTGAAAATTACCTTATAATATAACGTAATATGCAGTGTATCATTGAAAATACCTTATAATATAACGTAATATGCAGTGTATCATTGAAAAATACCTTATAATATAACGTAATTTTTTAGTGTATCATTGAAAAATACCTAATAATATAACGTAATTATGCAGTGTATCATTGAAAATACCTTATAATATAGCGTAATTTGTAGTGTATCATTGAAAATACCTTAGAATATATGGTAATTCTTGTCTATCAATGAAAATACCTTATAATATAACGTAATATGCAGTGTATCATTGAAAATACCTTATAATATATAGTAGTTTATCATTGAAAGTACCTTATAATATAACGTAATATGCAGGGTATCATTGAAAATACCTTATAATATATCGTAATTTTTTAGTGTATCATTGAAAATACCTTATAATATAACGTAATATGCAGTGTATCATTGGAAAATAACCTTATGAATATAACGTAATATGCAGTGTATCATTGAAAATACCTTAGAATATATGGTAATTTCTAGTCTATCAATGAAAATACCTTATAATATAACGTAAATATGCACTGTATCATTGAAAATACCTTATAATATATCGTAATTTGTAGTGTATCATTGAAAAATACCTTATAATATAAAGTAATATGCAGTGCATCATTGAAAATACCTTATAATATAACGTAATATGCAGTGTATCATTGAAAATACCCTTAATAATATAACGTAATATGCAGTGTATCATTGAAAATACCTTATAATATAACGTACTATGCAGTGTATCATTGAAAATACCTTATAATATAACGTAATATGCAGTGTATCGTTGAAAATACCTTATAATATATCGTAATTTGTAGTGTATCATTGAAAATACCTTATAGTATAACGTAATATGCAGTGCATCATTGAAAATACCTTATAATATAACGTAATATGCAGTGTATCATTGAAAATACCTTATTAATATAACGTAATATGCAGGGTATGATTGAAAATACCTTATAGTATATCGTAATTTGTAGTGTATCAATGAAAATACCTTCTCATATAAACGTAATATGCAGTGTATCATTGAAAATACCTTATAATATATCGTAATTTGTAGTGTATCATTGAAAATACCTTATAGTATAACGTAATATGCAGTGCATCATTGGAAATACGTTATAATATATCGTAATTTTTTAGTGTATCATTGAAAATACCTAATAATATAACGTAATATGCAGTGTATCATTGAAAATACCTTATAATATATCGTAATTTGTAGTGTATCATTGAAAATACCTTAGAATATATGGTAATTCTTGTCTATCAATGAAAATACCTTATAATATAACGTAATATGCAGTGTATCATTGAAAATACCTATAATATATAGTAGTTTATCATTGAAAGTACCTTATAATATAACGTAATATGCAGGGTATCATTGAAAATACCTTATAATATATCGTAATTTGTAGTGTATCATTGAAAATACCTTATAATATAACGTAATATGCAGTGTATCATTGAAAATACCTTATGATATAACGTAATATGCAGTGTATCATTGAAAATACCTTAGAATATATGGTAATTCTAGTCTATCAATGAAAATACCTTATAATATAACGTAATATGCACTGTATCATTGAAAATACCTTATAATATATCGTAATTTGTAGTGTATCATTGAAAATACCTTATAATATAAAGTAATATGCAGTGCATCATTGAAAATACCTTATAATATAACGTAATATGCAGTGTATCATTGCAAATACCTTATAATATAACGTAATATGCAGTGTATCATTGAAAATACCTTATAATATAACGTACTATGCAGTGTATCATTGAAAATACCTTATAATATAACGTAATATGCAGTGTATCATTGAAAATACCTTATAATATATCGTAATTTGTAGTGTATCATTGAAAATACCTTATAGTATAACGTAATATGCAGTGCATCATTGAAAATACCTTATAATATAACGTAATATGCAGTGTATCATTGAAAATACCTTATAATATAACGTAATATGCAGGGTATGATTGAAAATACCTTATAGTATATCGTAATTTGTAGTGTATCAATGAAAATACCTTCTCATATAACGTAATATGCAGTGTATCATTGAAAATACCTTATAATATATCGTAATTTGTAGTGTATCATTGAAAATACCTTATAGTATAACGTAATATGCAGTGCATCATTGGAAATACGTTATAATATATCGTAATTTTTTAGTGTATCATTGAAAATACCTAATAATATAACGTAATATGCAGTGTATCATTGAAAATACCTTATAATATATCGTAATTTGTAGTGTATCATTGAAAATACCTTAGAATATATGGTAATTCTTGTCTATCAATGAAAATACCTTATAATATAACGTAATATGCAGTGTATCATTGAAAATACCTTATAATATATAGTAGTTTATCATTGAAAGTACCTTATAATATAACGTAATATGCAGGGTATCATTGAAAATACCTTATAATATATCGTAATTTGTAGTGTATCATTGAAAATACCTTATAATATAACGTAATATGCAGTGTATCATTGAAAATACCTTATGATATAACGTAATATGCAGTGTATCATTGAAAATACCTTAGAATATATGGTAATTCTAGTCTATCAATGAAAATACCTTATAATATAACGTAATATGCACTGTATCATTGAAAATACCTTATAATATATCGTAATTTGTAGTGTATCATTGAAAATACCTTATAATATAAAGTAATATGCAGTGCATCATTGAAAATACCTTATAATATATCGTAATTTGTAGTGTATCATTGAAAATACCTTATAATATAACGTAATATGCAGTGTATCATTGAAAATACCTTATGATATAACGTAATATGCAGTGTATCATTGAAAATACCTTAGAATATATGGTAATTCTAGTCTATCAATGAAAATACCTTATAATATAACGTAATATGCACTGTATCATTGAAAATACCTTATAATATAACGTAATATGCAGTGTATCATTGAAAATACCTTATAATATAACGTAATATGCAGTGTATCATTGATAATACCTTATAGTATAACGTAATATGCAGTGCATCATTGGAAATACGTTATAATATATCGTAATTTTTTAGTGTATCATTGAAAATACCTAATAATATAACGTAATATGCAGTGTATCATTGAAAATACCTTAGAATATATGGTAATTCTTGTCTATCAATGAAAATACCTTATAATATAAAGTAATATGCAGTGCATCATTGAAAATACCTTATAATATAACGTAATATGCAGTGTATCATTGAAAATACCTTATAATATAACGTAATATGCAGTGTATCATTGAAAATACCTTATAATATAACGTAATATGCAGTGTATCATTGAAAATACCTTAGAATATATGGTAATTCTAGTCTATCATTGAAAATACCTTATAATATAACGTAATATGCACTGTATCATTGAAAATACCTTATAATATATCGTAATTTGTAGTGTATCATTGAAAATACCTTATAATATAAAGTAATATGCAGTGCATCATTGAAAATACCTTATAATATAACGTAATATGCAGTGTATCATTGAAAATACCTTATAATATATCGTAATTTGCAGTGTATCATTGAAAATACCTTAGAATATATGGTAATTCTTGTCTATCAATGAAAATACCTTATAATATAACGTAATATGCAGTGTATCATTGAAAATACATTATAATATAACGTAATATACAGTGTATCATTGAAAATACCTTATAATATAACGTAATATGCAGTGTATCATTGAAAATACCTTATAATATAACGTAATATGCAGTGTATCATTGAAAATACCTTAGAATATATGGTAATTCTAGTCTATCAATGAAAATACCTTATAATATAACGTAATATGCACTGTATCATTGAAAATACCTTATAATATATCGTAATTTGTAGTGTATCATTGAAAATACCTTATAGTATAACGTAATATGCAGTGCATCATTGGAAATACGTTATAATATATCGTAATTTTTTAGTGTATCATTGAAAATACCTAATAATATAACGTAATATGCAGTGTATCATTGAAAATACCTTAGAATATATGGTAATTCTTGTCTATTAATGAAAATACCTTATAATATAAAGTAATATGCAGTGCATCATTGAAAATACCTTATAATATAACGTAATATGCAGTGTATCATTGAAAATACCTTATAATATAACGTAATATGCAGTGTATCATTGAAAATACCTTATAATATAACGTAATATGCAGTGTATCATTGAAAATACCTTATAATATAACGTAATATGCAGTGTATCATTGAAAATACCTTATAATATAACGTAATATGCAGTGTATCATTGAAAATACCTTATAATATATCGTAATTTGTAGTGTATCATTGAAAATACCTTAGAATATATGGTAATTCTAGTCTATCAATGAAAGTACCTTATAATATAACGTAATATGCACTGTATCATTGAAAATACCTTATAATATATCGTAATTTGTAGTGTATCATTGAAAATACCTTATAGTATAACGTAATATGCAGTGCATCATTGGAAATACGTTATAATATATCGTAATTTTTTAGTGTATCATTGAAAATACCTAATAATATAACGTAATATGCAGTGTATCATTGAAAATACCTTATAATATATCGTAATTTGTAGTGTATCATTGAAAATACCTGATAATATAACGTAATATGCAGTGTATCATTGAAAATACCTTATAATATATAGTAGTTTATCATTGAAAGTACCTTATAATATAACGTAATATGCAGGGTATCATTGAAAATACCTTATAATATATCGTAATTTGTAGTGTATCATTGAAAGTACCTTATAATATAACGTAATATGCAGTGTATCATTGAAAATACCTTATGATATAACGTAATATGCAGTGTATCATTGAAAATACCTTAGAATATATGGTAATTCTAGTCTATCAATGAAAATACCTTATAATATAACGTAATATGCACTGTATCATTGAAAATACCTTATAATATATCGTAATTTGTAGTGTATCATTGAAAATACCTTATAATATAAAGTAATATGCAGTGCATCATTGAAAATACCTTATAATATAACGTAATATGCAGTGTATCATTGAAAATACCTTATAATATAACGTAATATGCAGTGTATCATTGAAAATACCTTATAATATAACGTAATATGCAGTGTATCATTGAAAATACCTTATAATATAACGTAATATGCAGTGTATCATTGATAATACCTTATAGTATAACGTAATATGCAGTGCATCATTGGAAATACGTTATAATATATCGTAATTTTTTAGTGTATCATTGAAAATACCTAATAATATAACGTAATATGCAGTGTATCATTGAAAATACCTTAGAATATATGGTAATTCTTGTCTATCAATGAAAATACCTTATAATATAAAGTAATATGCAGTGCATCATTGAAAATACCTTATAATATAACGTAATATGCAGTGTATCATTGAAAATACCTTATAATATAACGTAATATGCAGTGTATCATTGAAAATACCTTATAATATAACGTAATATGCAGTGTATCATTGAAAATACCTTAGAATATATGGTAATTCTAGTCTATCATTGAAAATACCTTATAATATAACGTAATATGCACTGTATCATTGAAAATACCTTATAATATATCGTAATTTGTAGTGTATCATTGAAAATACCTTATAATATAAAGTAATATGCAGTGCATCATTGAAATTACCTTATAATATAACGTAATATGCAGTGTATCATTGAAAATACCTTATAATATATCGTAATTTGCAGTGTATCATTGAAAATACCTTAGAATATATGGTAATTCTTGTCTATCAATGAAAATACCTTATAATATAACGTAATATGCAGTGTATCATTGAAAATACATTATAATATAACGTAATATACAGTGTATCATTGAAAATACCTTATAATATAACGTAATATGCAGTGTATCATTGAAAATACCTTATAATATAACGTAATATGCAGTGTATCATTGAAAATACCTTAGAATATATGGTAATTCTAGTCTATCAATGAAAATACCTTATAATATAACGTAATATGCAGTGTATCATTGAAAATACCTTATAATATATCGTAATTTGTAGTGTATCATTGAAAATACCTTATAGTATAACGTAATATGCAGTGCATCATTGGAAATACGTTATAATATATCGTAATTTTTTAGTGTATCATTGAAAATACCTAATAATATAACGTAATATGCAGTGTATCATTGAAAATACCTTAGAATATATGGTAATTCTTGTCTATTAATGAAAATACCTTATAATATAAAGTAATATGCAGTGCATCATTGAAAATACCTTATAATATAACGTAATATGCAGTGTATCATTGAAAATACCTTATAATATAACGTAATATGCAGTGTATCATTGAAAATACCTTATAATATAACGTAATATGCAGTGTATCATTGAAAATACCTTATAATATAACGTAATATGCAGTGTATCATTGAAAATACCTTATAATATAACGTAATATGCAGTGTATCATTGAAAATACCTTATAATATATCGTAATTTGTAGTGTATCATTGAAAATACCTTAGAATATATGGTAATTCTTGTCTATCAATGAAAATACCTTATAATATAACGTAATATGCAGTGTATCATTGAAAATACCTTATAATATAACGTAATATGCAGTGTATCATTGAAAATACCTTATAATATAACGTAATATGCAGTGTATCATTGAAAATACCTTATAATATAACGTAATATGCAGTGTATCATTGAAAATACCTTATAATATATCGTAATTTGTAGTGTATCATTGAAAATACCTTAGAATATATGGTAATTCTTGTCTATCAATGAAAATACCTTATAATATAACGTAATATGCAGTGTATCATTGAAAATACCTTATAATATAACGTAATATGCAGTGTATCATTGAAAATACCTTATAATATAACGTAATATGCAGTGTATCATTGAAAATACCTTATAATATAACGTAATATGCAGTGTATCATTGAAAATACCTTATAATATAACGTAATATGCAGGGTATCATTGAAAATACCTTATAATATATCGTAATTTGTAGTGTATCATTGAAAATACCTTATAATATAACGTAATATGCAGTGTATCATTGAAAATACCTTATGATATAACGTAATATGCAGTGTATCATTGAAAATACCTTAGAATATATGGTAATTCTAGTCTATCAATGAAAATACCTTATAATATAACGTAATATGCACTGTATCATTGAAAATACCTTCTCATATAACGTAATATGCACTGTATCATTGAAAATACCTTATAATATATCGTAATTTGTAGTGTATCATTGAAAATACCTTATAGTATAACGTAATATGCAGTGCATCATTGGAAATACGTTATAATATATCGTAATTTTTTAGTGTATCATTGAAAATACCTAATAATATAACGTAATATGCAGTGTATCATTGAAAATACCTTATAATATATCGTAATTTGTAGTGTATCATTGAAAATACCTGATAATATAACGTAATATGCAGTGTATCATTGAAAATACCTTATAATATATAGTAGTTTATCATTGAAAGTACCTTATAATATAACGTAATATGCAGGGTATCATTGAAAATACCTTATAATATATCGTAATTTGTAGTGTATCATTGAAAGTACCTTATAATATAACGTAATATGCAGTGTATCATTGAAAATACCTTATGATATAACGTAATATGCAGTGTATCATTGAAAATACCTTAGAATATATGGTAATTCTAGTCTATCAATGAAAATACCTTATAATATAACGTAATATGCACTGTATCATTGAAAATACCTTATAATATATCGTAATTTGTAGTGTATCATTGAAAATACCTTATAATATAAAGTAATATGCAGTGCATCATTGAAAATACCTTATAATATAACGTAATATGCAGTGTATCATTGAAAATACCTTATAATATAACGTAATATGCAGTGTATCATTGAAAATACCTTATAATATAACGTAATATGCAGTGTATCATTGAAAATACCTTATAATATAACGTAATATGCAGTGTATCATTGATAATACCTTATAGTATAACGTAATATGCAGTGCATCATTGGAAATACGTTATAATATATCGTAATTTTTTAGTGTATCATTGAAAATACCTAATAATATAACGTAATATGCAGTGTATCATTGAAAATACCTTAGAATATATGGTAATTCTTGTCTATCAATGAAAATACCTTATAATATAAAGTAATATGCAGTGCATCATTGAAAATACCTTATAATATAACGTAATATGCAGTGTATCATTGAAAATACCTTATAATATAACGTAATATGCAGTGTATCATTGAAAATACCTTATAATATAACGTAATATGCAGTGTATCATTGAAAATACCTTAGAATATATGGTAATTCTAGTCTATCATTGAAAATACCTTATAATATAACGTAATATGCACTGTATCATTGAAAATACCTTATAATATATCGTAATTTGTAGTGTATCATTGAAAATACCTTATAATATAAAGTAATATGCAGTGCATCATTGAAAATACCTTATAATATAACGTAATATGCAGTGTATCATTGAAAATACCTTATAATATATCGTAATTTGCAGTGTATCATTGAAAATACCTTAGAATATATGGTAATTCTTGTCTATCAATGAAAATACCTTATAATATAACGTAATATGCAGTGTATCATTGAAAATACATTATAATATAACGTAATATACAGTGTATCATTGAAAATACCTTATAATATAACGTAATATGCAGTGTATCATTGAAAATACCTTATAATATAACGTAATATGCAGTGTATCATTGAAAATACCTTAGAATATATGGTAATTCTAGTCTATCAATGAAAATACCTTATAATATAACGTAATATGCACTGTATCATTGAAAATACCTTATAATATATCGTAATTTGTAGTGTATCATTGAAAATACCTTATAGTATAACGTAATATGCAGTGCATCATTGGAAATACGTTATAATATATCGTAATTTTTTAGTGTATCATTGAAAATACCTAATAATATAACGTAATATGCAGTGTATCATTGAAAATACCTTAGAATATATGGTAATTCTTGTCTATTAATGAAAATACCTTATAATATAAAGTAATATGCAGTGCATCATTGAAAATACCTTATAATATAACGTAATATGCAGTGTATCATTGAAAATACCTTATAATATAACGTAATATGCAGTGTATCATTGAAAATACCTTATAATATAACGTAATATGCAGTGTATCATTGAAAATACCTTATAATATAACGTAATATGCAGTGTATCATTGAAAATACCTTATAATATAACGTAATATGCAGTGTATCATTGAAAATACCTTATAATATATCGTAATTTGTAGTGTATCATTGAAAATACCTTAGAATATATGGTAATTCTTGTCTATCAATGAAAATACCTTATAATATAACGTAATATGCAGTGTATCATTGAAAATACCTTATAATATAACGTAATATGCAGTGTATCATTGAAAATACCTTATAATATAACGTAATATGCAGTGTATCATTGAAAATACCTTATAATATAACGTAATATGCAGTGTATCATTGAAAATACCTTATAATATAACGTAATATGCAGGGTATCATTGAAAATACCTTATAATATATCGTAATTTGTAGTGTATCATTGAAAATACTTATAATATAACGTAATATGCAGTGTATCATTGAAAATACCTTATGATATAACGTAATATGCAGTGTATCATTGAAAATACCTTAGAATATATGGTAATTCTAGTCTATCAATGAAAATACCTTATAATATAACATAATATGCACTGTATCATTGAAAATACCTTCTCATATAACGTAATATGCACTGTATCATTGAAAATACCTTATAATATAACGTAATATGCAGTGTATCATTGAAAATACCTTATAATATAACGTAATATGCAGTGTATCATTGAAAATACCTTATAATATAACGTAATATGCAGTGTATCATTGAAAATACCTTATAATATATCGTAATTTGTAGTGTATCATTGAAAATACCTTTGAATATATGGTAATTCTTGTCTATCAATGAAAATACCTTATAATATAACGTAATATGCACTGTATCATTGAAAATACCTTATAATATATCGTAATTTGTAGTGTATCATTGAAATACCTTATAATATAAAGTAATATGCAGTGCATCATTGAAAATACCTTATAATATAACGTAATATGCAGTGTATCATTGAAAATACCTTATAATATATGGTAATTCTAGTCTATCAATGAAAGTACCTTATAATATAACGTAATATGCACTGTATCATTGAAAATACCTTATAATATATCGTAATTTGTAGTGTATCATTGAAAATACCTTATAGTATAACGTAATATGCAGTGCATCATTGGAAATACGTTATAATATATCGTAATTTTTTAGTGTATCATTGAAAATACCTAATAATATAACGTAATATGCAGTGTATCATTGAAAATACCTTAGAATATATGGTAATTCTTGTCTATCAATGAAAATACCTTATAATATAACGTAATATGCAGTGTATCATTGAAAATACCTTATAATATAACGTAATATGCAGTGTATCATTGAAAATACCTTATAATATAACGTAATATGCAGTGTATCATTGAAAATACCTTATAATATAACGTAATATGCAGTGTATCATTGAAAATACCTTATAATATATCGTAATTTGTAGTGTATCTTTGAAAATACCTTATAATATAACGTAATATGCAGTGTATCATTGAAAATACCTTATAATATAACGTAATATGCAGGGTATCATTGAAAATACCTTATAATATAACGTAATATGCAGGGTATCATTGAAAATACCTTATAATATATCGTAATTTGTAGTGTATCATTGAAAATACCTTATAATATATAGTAATTTGTAGTGTATCATTGAAAATACCTTATAGTATAACGTAATATGCAGTGCATCATTGGAAATACGTTATAATATATCGTAATTTTTTAGTGTATCATTGAAAATACCTAATAATATAACGTAATATGCAGTGTATCATTGAAAATACCTTATAATATATCGTAATTTGTAGTGTATCATTGAAAATACCTGATAATATATCGTAATTTGTAGTGTATCATTGAAAATACCTTATAATATAACGTAATATGCAGTGTATCATTGAAAATACCTTATGATATAACGTAATATGCAGTGTATCATTGAAAATACCTTAGAATATATGGTAATTCTAGTCTATCAATGAAAATACCTTATAATATAACGTAATATGCACTGTATCATTGAAAATACCTTATAATATATCGTAATTTGTAGTGTATCATTGAAAATACCTTATAATATAAAGTAATATGCAGTGCATCATTGAAAATACCTTATAATATAACGTAATATGCAGTGTATCATTGAAAATACCTTATAATATAACGTAATATGCAGTGTATCATTGAAAATACCTTATAATATAAAGTAATATGCAGTGCATCATTGAAAATACCTTATAATATAACGTAATATGCAGTGTATCATTGAAAATACCTTATAATATAACGTAATATGCAGTGTATCATTGAGAATACCTTATAATATAACGTAATATGCAGTGTATCATTGAAAATACCTTATAATATATAGTAGTTTATCATTGAAAGTACCTTATAATATAACGTAATATGCAGGGTATCATTAAAAATACCTTATAATATATCGTAATTTGTAGTGTATCATTGAAAATACCTTATAATATAACGTAATGTGCAGTGTATCATTGAAAATACCTTATGATATAACGTAATATGCAGTGTATCATTGAAAATACCTTAGAATATATGGTAATTCTAGTCTATCAATGAAAATACCTTATAATATAACGTAATATGCACTGTATCATTGAAAATACCTTCTCATATAACGTAATATGCAGTGTATCATTGAAAATCCTTATAATATATCGTAATTTGTAGTGTATCATTGAAAATACCTTATTGTATAACGTAATATGCAGTGTATCATTGAAAATACCTTATAATATAACGTAATATGCACTGTATCATTGAAAATACCTTATAATATATCGTAATATGCAGTGTATCATTGAAAATACCTTAGAATATATGGTAATTCTAGTCAATCAATGAAAATACCTTATAATATAACGTTATATGCACTGTATCATTGAAAATACCTTATAATATATCGTAATTTGTAGTGTATCATTGAAAATACCTTATAATATAAAGTAATATGCAGTGCATCATTGAAAATACCTTATAATATAACGTAATATGCAGTGTATCATTGAAAATACCTTATAATATAACGTAATATGCAGTGTATCATTGAAAATACCTTATAATATAACGTAATATGCAGTGTATCATTGAAAATACCTTATAATATATCGTAATTTGTAGTGTATCATTGAAAATACCTTAGAATATATGGTAATTCTTGTCTATCAATGAAAATACCTTATAATATAACGTAATATGCAGTGTATCATTGAAAATACCTTATAATATAACGTAATATGCAGTGTATCATTGAAAATACCTTATAATATAACGTAATTTGTAGTGTATCATTGAAAATACCTTATAATATAACGTAATATGCAGTGTATCATTGAAAATACCTTATGATATAACGTAATATGCAGTGTATCATTGAAAATACCTTATAATATAACGTAATATGCAGTGTATCATTGAAAATACCTTATAATATATCGTAATTTGTAGTGTATCATTGAAAATACCTTAGAATATATGGTAATTCTAGTCTATCAATGAAAATACCTTATAATATAACGTAATATGCACTGTATCATTGAAAATACCTTAGAATATATGGTAATTCTTGTCTATCAATGAAAATACCTTATAATATAACGTAATATGCAGTGTATCATTGAAAATACCTTATGATATAACGTAATATGCAGTGTATCATTGAAAATACCTTAGAATATATGGTAATTCTAGTCTATCAATGAAAATACCTTATAATATAACGTAATATGCACTGTATCATTGAAAATACCTTATAATATATCGTAATTTGTAGTGTATCATTGAAAATACCTTATAATATAAAGTAATATGCAGTGCATCATTGAAAATACCTTATAATATAACGTAATATGCAGTGTATCATTGAAAATACCTTATAATATAACGTAATATGCAGTGTATCATTGAAAATACCTTATAATATAAAGTAATATGCAGTGCATCATTGAAAATACCTTATAATATAACGTAATATGCAGTGTATCATTGAAAATACCTTATAATATAACGTAATATGCAGTGTATCATTGAGAATACCTTATAATATAACGTAATATGCAGTGTATCATTGAAAATACCTTATGATATAACGTAATATGCAGTGTATCATTGAAAATACCTTAGAATATATGGTAATTCTAGTCTATCAATGAAAATACCTTATAATATAACGTAATATGCAGTGTATCATTGAAAATACCTTATAATATAACGTAATATGCAGTGTATCATTGAAAATACCTTAGAATATATGGTAATTCTAGTCTATCAATGAAAATACCTTATAATATAACGTAATATGCACTGTATCATTGAAAATACCTTCTCATATAACGTAATATGCAGTGTATCATTGAAAATCCTTATAATATATCGTAATTTGTAGTGTATCATTGAAAATACCTTATTGTATAACGTAATATGCAGTGTATCATTGAAAATACCTTATAATATAACGTAATATGCACTGTATCATTGAAAATACCTTATAATATATCGTAATATGCAGTGTATCATTGAAAATACCTTAGAATATATGGTAATTCTAGTCAATCAATGAAAATACCTTATAATATAACGTTATATGCACTGTATCATTGAAAATACCTTATAATATATCGTAATTTGTAGTGTATCATTGAAAATACCTTATAGTATAACGTAATATGCAGTGCATCATTGGAAATACGTTATAATATATCGTAATTTTTTAGTGTATCATTGAAAATACCTAATAATATAACGTAATATGCAGTGTATCATTGAAAATACCTTATAATATATCGTAATTTGTAGTGTATCATTGAAAATACCTGATAATATAACGTAATATGCAGTGTATCATTGAAAATACCTTATAATATATAGTAGTTTATCATTGAAAGTACCTTATAATATAACGTAATATGCAGTGTATCATTGAAAATACCTTATAATATAACGTAATATGCAGTGTATCATTGAAAATACCTTATAAAATAACGTAATATGCAGTGTATCATTGAAAATACCTTATAATATAACGTAATATGCAGTGTATCATTGAAAATACCTTAGAATATATGGTAATTCTAGTCAATCAATGAAAATACCTTATAATATAACGTAATATGCACTGTGTCATTGAAAATACCTTATAATATATCGTAATTTGTAGTGTATCATTGAAAATACCTTATAGTATAACGTAATATGCAGTGCATCATTGGAAATACGTTATAATATATCGTAATTTTTTAGTGTATCATTGAAAATACCTAATAATATAACGTAATATGCAGTGTATCATTGAAAATACCTTATAATATATCGTAATTTGTAGTGTATCATTGAAAATACCTGATAATATAACGTAATATGCAGTGTATCATTGAAAATACCTTATAATATATAGTAGTTTATCATTGAAAGTACCTTATAATATAACGTAATATGCAGGGTATCATTGAAAATACCTTATAATATATCGTAATTTGTAGTGTATCATTGAAAATACCTTATAATATAACGTAATATGCAGTGTATCATTGAAAATACCTTATGATATAACGTAATATGCAGTGTATCATTGAAAATACCTTAGAATATATGGTAATTCTAGTCTATCAATGAAAATACCTTATAATATAACGTAATATGCACTGTATCATTGAAAATACCTTATAATATATCGTAATTTGTAGTGTATCATTGAAAATACCTTATAATATAAAGTAATATGCAGTGCATCATTGAAAATACCTTATAATATAACGTAATATGCAGTGTATCATTGAAAATACCTTATAATATAACGTAATATGCAGTGTATCATTGAAAATACCTTATAATATAACGTAATATGCAGTGTATCATTGAAAATACCTTATAATATAACGTAATATGCAGTGTATCATTGAAAATACCTTATAATATAACGTAATATGCAGTGTATCATTGAAAATACCTTATAATATAACGTAATATGCAGTGTATCATTGAAAATACCTTATAATATAACGTAATTTTTTAGTGTATCATTGAAAATACCTAATAATATAACGTAATATGCAGTGTATCATTGAAAATACCTTATAATATATCGTAATTTGTAGTTTATCATTGAAAATACCTTAGAATATATGGTAATTCTTGTCTATCAATGAAAATACCTTATAATATAACGTAATATGCAGTGTATCATTGAAAATACCTTATAATATATAGTAGTTTATCATTGAAAGTACCTTATAATATAACGTAATATGCAGGGTATCATTGAAAATACCTTATAATATATCGTAATTTGTAGTGTATCATTGAAAATACCTTATAATATAACGTAATATGCAGTGTATCATTGAAAATACCTTATGATATAACGTAATATGCAGTGTATCATTGAAAATACCTTAGAATATATGGTAATTCTAGTCTATCAATGAAAATACCTTATAATATAACGTAATATGCACTGTATCATTGAAAATACCTTATAATATATCGTAATTTGTAGTGTATCATTGAAAATACCTTATAATATAAAGTAATATGCAGTGCATCATTGAAAATACCTTATAATATAACGTAATATGCAGTGTATCATTGAAAATACCTTATAATATAACGTAATATGCAGTGTATCATTGAAAATACCTTATAATATAACGTAATATGCAGTGTATCATTGAAAATACCTTATAATATAACGTAATATGCAGTGTATCATTGAAAATACCTTATAATATAACGTAATATGCAGTGTATCATTGAAAATACCTTATAATATAACGTAATATGCAGTGTATCATTGAAAATACCTTATAATATAACGTAATTTTTTAGTGTATCATTGAAAATACCTAATAATATAACGTAATATGCAGTGTATCATTGAAAATACCTTATAATATATCGTAATTTGTAGTTTATCATTGAAAATACCTTAGAATATATGGTAATTCTTGTCTATCAATGAAAATACCTTATAATATAACGTAATATGCAGTGTATCATTGAAAATACCTTATAATATAACGTAATATGCAGTGTATCATTGAAAATACCTTATAATATATCGTAATTTGTAGTGTATCATTGAAAATACCTTAGAATATATGGTAATTCTTGTCTATCAATGAAAATACCTTATAATATAACGTAATATGCAGTGTATCATTGAAAATACCTTATAATATAACGTAATATGCAGTATATCATTGAAAATACCTTATAATATAACGTAATATGCAGTGTATCATTGAAAATACCTTAGAATATATGGTAATTCTAGTCTATCAATGAAAATACCTTATAATATAACGTAATATGCACTGTATCATTGAAAATACCTTATAATATATCGTAATTTGTAGTGTATCATTGAAAATACCTTATAGTATAACGTAATATGCAGTGCATCATTGGAAATACGTTATAATATATCGTAATTTTTTAGTGTATCATTGAAAATACCTAATAATATAACGTAATATGCAGTGTATCATTGAAAATACCTTAGAATATATGGTAATTCTTGTCTATCAATGAAAATACCTTATAATATAAAGTAATATGCAGTGCATCATTGAAAATACCTAATAATATAACGTAATATGCAGTGTATCATTGAAAATACCTTATAATATATCGTAATTTGTAGTGTATCATTGAAAATACCTTAGAATATATGGTAATTCTTGTCTATCAATGAAAATACCTTATAATATAACGTAATATGCAGTGTATCATTGAAAATACCTTATAATATAACGTAATATGCAGTGTATCATTGAAAATACCTTATGATATAACGTAATATGCAGTGTATCATTGAAAATACCTTAGAATATATGGTAATTCTAGTCTATCAATGAAAATACCTTATAATATAACGTAATATGCACTGTATCATTGAAAATACCTTAGAATATATGGTAATTCTAGTCTATCAATGAAAATACCTTATAATATAACGTAATATGCACTGTATCATTGAAAATACCTTATAATATATCGTAATATGTAGTGTATCATTGAAAATACCTTATAATATAAAGTAATATGCAGTGCATCATTGAAAATACCTTATAATATAACGTAATATGCAGTGTATCATTGAAAATACCTTATAATATAACGTAATATGCAGTGTATCATTGAAAATACCTTATAATATAACGTAATATGCAGTGTATCATTGAAAATACCTTATAATATAACGTAATATGCAGTGTATCATTGAAAATACCTTATAATATAACGTAATATGCAGTGTATCATTGAAAATACCTTATAATATAACGTAATATGCAGTGTATCATTGAAAATACCTTATAATATAACGTAATATGCAGTGTATCATTGAAAATCCTTATAATATATCGTAATTTGTAGTGTATCATTGAAAATACCTTATTGTATAACGTAATATGCAGTGTATCATTGAAAATACCTTATAATATAACGTAATATGCAGTGTATCATTGAAAATACCTTATAATATAACGTAATATGCAGTGTATCATTGAAAATACCTGATAATATAACGTAATATGCAGTGTATCATTGAAAATACCTTATAATATATAGTAGTTTATCATTGAAAGTACCTTATAATATAACGTAATATGCAGGGTATCATTGAAAATACCTTATAATATATCGTAATTTGTAGTGTATCATTGAAAATACCTTATAATATAACGTAATATGCAGTGTATCATTGAAAATACCTTATGATATAACGTAATATGCAGTGTATCATTGAAAATACCTTAGAATATATGGTAATTCTAGTCTATCAATGAAAATACCTTATAATATAACGTAATATGCACTGTATCATTGAAAATACCTTATAATATATCGTAATTTGTAGTGTATCATTGAAAATACCTTATAGTATAACGTAATATGCAGTGCATCATTGGAAATACGTTATAATATATCGTAATTTTTTAGTGTATCATTGAAAATACCTAATAATATAACGTAATATGCAGTGTATCATTGAAAATACCTTAGAATATATGGTAATTCTTGTCTATCAATGAAAATACCTTATAATATAAAGTAATATGCAGTGCATCATTGAAAATACCTTATAATATAACGTAATATGCAGTGTATCATTGAAAATACCTTATAATATAACGTAATATGCAATGTATCATTGAAAATACCTTATAATATAACGTAGTATGCAGTGTATCATTGAAAATACCTTAGAATATATGGTAATTCTAGTCTATCATTGAAAATACCTTATAATATATCGTAATTTGTAGTGTATCATTGAAAATACCTTATAATATAAAGTAATATGCAGTGCATCATTGAAAATACCTTATAATATAAGGTAATATGCAGTGTATCATTGAAAATACCTTATAATATAACGTAATATGCAGTGTATCATTGAAAATACCTTATAATATAACGTAATATGCAGTGTATCATTGAAAATACCTTATAATATAACGTAATATGCAGTGTATCATTGAAAATACCTTATAATATAACGTAATATGCAGTGTATCATTGAAAATACCTTATAATATAACGTAATATGCAGTGTATCATTGAAAATACCTTATAATATAACGTAATATGCAGTGTATCATTGAAAATACCTTATAATATATCGTAATTTGTAGTGTATCATTGAAAATACCTTAGAATATATGGTAATTCTTGTCTATCAATGAAAATACCTTATAATATAACGTAATATGCAGTGTATCATTGAAAATACCTTATAATATAACGTAATATGCAGTGTATCATTGAAAATACCTTATAATATAACGTAATATGCAGTGTATCATTGAAAATACCTTATAATATAACGTAATATGCAGTGTATCATTGAAAATACCTTATAATATAACGTAATATGCAGTGTATCATTGAAAATACCTTATAATATATCGTAATTTGTAGTGTATCATTGAAAATACCTTAGAATATATGGTAATTCTTGTCTATCAATGAAAATACCTTATAATATAACGTAATATGCAGTGTATCATTGAAAATACCTTATAATATAACGTAATATGCAGTGTATCATTGAAAATACCTTATAATATAACGTAATATGCAGTGTATCATTGAAAATACCTTAGAATATATGGTAATTCTAGTCTATCAATGAAAATACCTTATAATATAACGTAATATGCACTGTATCATTGAAAATACCTTATAATATATCGTAATTTGTAGTGTATCATTGAAAATACCTTATAGTATAACGTAATATGCAGTGAATCATTGGAAATAGGTTATAATATATCGTAATTTTTTAGTGTATCATTGAAAATACCTAATAATATAACGTAATATGCAGTGTATCATTGAAAATACCTTAGAATATATGGTAATTCTTGTCTATCAATGAAAATACCTTATAATATAAAGTAATATGCAGTGCATCATTGAAAATACCTTATAATATAACGTAATATGCAGTGTATCATTGAAAATACCTTATAATATAACGTAATATGCAATGTATCATTGAAAATACCTTATAATATAACGTAGTATGCAGTGTATCATTGAAAATACCTTAGAATATATGGTAATTCTAGTCTATCATTGAAAATACCTTATAATATAACGTAATATGCACTGTATCATTGAAAATACCTTATAATATATCTTAATTTGTAGTGTATCATTGAAAATACCTTATAGTATAACGTAATATGCAGTGCATCATTGGAAATACGTTATAATATATCGTAATTTTTTAGTGTATCATTGAAAATACCTAATAATATAACGTAATATGCAGTGTATCATTGAAAATACCTTAGAATATATGGTAATTCTTGTCTATCAATGAAAATACCTTATAATATAAAGTAATATGCAGTGCATCATTGAAAATACCTTATAATATAACGTAATATGCAGTGTATCATTGAAAATACCTTATAATATAACGTAATATGCAGTGTATCATTGAAAATACCTTATAATATAACGTAATATGCAGTGTATCATTGAAAATACCTTAGAATATATGGTAATTCTAGTCTATCATTGAAAATACCTTATAATATATCGTAATTTGTAGTGTATCATTGAAAATACCTTATAATATAAAGTAATATGCAGTGCATCATTGAAAATACCTTATAATATAAGGTAATATGCAGTGTATCATTGAAAATACCTTATAATATAACGTAATATGCAGTGTATCATTGAAAATACCTTATAATATAACGTAATATGCAGTGTATCATTGAAAATACCTTATAATATAACGTAATATGCAGTGTATCATTGAAAATACCTTATAATATAACGTAATATGCAGTGTATCATTGAAAATACCTTATAATATAACGTAATATGCAGTGTATCATTGAAAATACCTTATAATATAACGTAATATGCAGTGTATCTTTGAAAATACCTTATAATATATCGTAATTTGTAGTGTATCATTGAAAATACCTTAGAATATATGGTAATTCTTGTCTATCAATGAAAATACCTTATAATATAACGTAATATGCAGTGTATCATTGAAAATACCTTATAATATAACGTAATATGCAGTGTATCATTGAAAATACCTTATAATATAACGTAATATGCAGTGTATCATTGAAAATACCTTATAATATAACGTAATATGCAGTGTATCATTGAAAATACCTTATAATATAACGTAATATGCAGTGTATCATTGAAAATACCTTATAATATATCGTAATTTGTAGTGTATCATTGAAAATACCTTAGAATATATGGTAATTCTTGTCTATCAATGAAAATACCTTATAATATAACGTAATATGCAGTGTATCATTGAAAATACCTTATAATATAACGTAATATGCAGTGTATCATTGAAAATACCTTATAATATAACGTAATATGCAGTGTATCATTGAAAATACCTTAGAATATATGGTAATTCTAGTCTATCAATGAAAATACCTTATAATATAACGTAATATGCACTGTATCATTGAAAATACCTTATAATATATCGTAATTTGTAGTGTATCATTGAAAATACCTTATAGTATAACGTAATATGCAGTGCATCATTGGAAATACGTTATAATATATCGTAATTTTTTAGTGTATCATTGAAAATACCTAATAATATAACGTAATATGCAGTGTATCATTGAAAATACCTTAGAATATATGGTAATTCTTGTCTATCAATGAAAATACCTTATAATATAAAGTAATATGCAGTGCATCATTGAAAATACCTTATAATATAACGTAATATGCAGTGTATCATTGAAAATACCTTATAATATAACGTAATATGCAATGTATCATTGAAAATACCTTATAATATAACGTAGTATGCAGTGTATCATTGAAAATACCTTAGAATATATGGTAATTCTAGTCTATCATTGAAAATACCTTATAATATAACGTAATATGCACTGTATCATTGAAAATACCTTATAATATATCGTAATTTGTAGTGTATCATTGAAAATACCTTATAGTATAACGTAATATGCAGTGCATCATTGGAAATACGTTATAATATATCGTAATTTTTTAGTGTATCATTGAAAATACCTAATAATATAACGTAATATGCAGTGTATCATTGAAAATACCTTAGAATATATGGTAATTCTTGTCTATCAATGAAAATACCTTATAATATAAAGTAATATGCAGTGCATCATTGAAAATACCTTATAATATAACGTAATATGCAGTGTATCATTGAAAATACCTTATAATATAACGTAATATGCAATGTATCATTGAAAATACCTTATAATATAACGTAGTATGCAGTGTATCATTGAAAATACCTTAGAATATATGGTAATTCTAGTCTATCATTGAAAATACCTTATAATATAACGTAATATGCACTGTACCATTGAAAATACCTTATAATATATCGTAATTTGTAGTGTATCATTGAAAATACCTTATAATATAAAGTAATATGCAGTGCATCATTGAAAATACCTTATAATATAACGTAATATGCAGTGTATCATTGAAAATACCTTATAATATAACGTAATATGCAGTGTATCATTGAAAATACCTTATAATATAACGTAATATGCAGTGTATCATTGAAAATACCTTATAATATAACGTAATATGCAGTGTATCATTGAAAATACCTTATAATATATCGTAATTTGTAGTGTATCTTTGAAAATACCTTATAATATAACGTAATATGCAGTGTATCATTGAAAATACCTTATAATATAAAGTAATATGCAGTGCATCATTGAAAATACCTTATAATATAACGTAATATGCAGTGTATCATTGAAAATACCTTATAATATAACGTAATATGCAGTGTATCATTGAAAATACCTTATAATATAACGTAATATGCAGTGTATCATTGAAAATACCTTATAATATAACGTAATATGCAGTGTATCATTGAAAATACCTTATAATATAACGTAATATGCAGTGTATCATTGAAAATACCTTATAATATAACGTAATATGCAGTGTATCATTGAAAATACCTTATAATATAACGTAATATGCAGTGTATCATTGAAAATCCTTATAATATATCGTAATTTGTAGTGTATCATTGAAAATACCTTATTGTATAACGTAATATGCAGTGTATCATTGAAAATACCTTATAATATAACGTAATATGCAGTGTATCATTGAAAATACCTTATAATATAACGTAATATGCAGTGTATCATTGAAAATACCTGATAATATAACGTAATATGCAGTGTATCATTGAAAATACCTTATAATATATAGTAGTTTATCATTGAAAGTACCTTATAATATAACGTAATATGCAGGGTATCATTGAAAATACCTTATAATATATCGTAACTTGTAGTGTATCATTGAAAATACCTTATAATATAACGTAATATGCAGTGTATCATTGAAAATACCTTATGGTATAACGTAATATGCAGTGTATCATTGAAAATACCTTAGAATATATGGTAATTCTAGTCTATCAATGAAAATACCTTATAATATAACGTAATATGCACTGTATCATTGAAAATACCTTATAATATATCGTAATTTGTAGTGTGTCATTGAAAATACCTTATAATATAAAGTAATATGCAGTGCATCATTGAAAATACCTTATAATATAACGTAATATGCAGTGTATCATTGAAAATACCTTAGAATATATGGTAATTCTAGTCTATCAATGAAAATACCTTATAATATAACGTAATATGCACTGTATCATTGAAAATACCTTATAATATAACGTAATATGCAGTGCATCATTGAAAATACCTTATAATATAACGTAATATGCAGTGTATCATTGAAAATACCTTATAATATAACGTAATATGCAGTGTATCATTGAAAATACCTTATAATATAACGTAATATGCAGTGTATCATTGAAAATACCTTATAATATAACGTAATATGCAGTGTATCATTGAAAATACCTTATAATATATCGTAATTTGTAGTGTATCTTTGAAAATACCTTATAATATAACGTAATATGCAGTGTATCATTGAAAATACCTTATAATATAACGTAATATGCAGGGTATCATTGAAAATACCTTATAATATAACGTAATATGCAGGGTATCATTGAAAATACCTTATAATATATCGTAATTTGTAGTGTATCATTGAAAATACCTTATAATATATCGTAATTTGTAGTGTATCATTGAAAATACCTTATAATATAACGTAATATGCAGTGTATCATTGAAAATACCTGATAATATAACGTAATATGCAGTGTATCATTGAAAATACCTTATAATATATAGTAGTTTATCATTGAAAGTACCTTATAATATAACGTAATATGCAGGGTATCATTGAAAATACCTTATAATATATCGTAATTTGTAGTGTATCATTGAAAATACCTTATAATATAACGTAATATGCAGTGTATCATTGAAAATACCTTATGATATAACGTAATATGCAGTGTATCATTGAAAATACCTTAGAATATATGGTAATTCTAGTCTATCAATGAAAATACCTTATAATATAACGTAATATGCACTGTATCATTGAAAATACCTTATAATATATCGTAATTTGTAGTGTATCATTGAAAATACCTTATAATATAAAGTAATATGCAGTGCATCATTGAAAATACCTTATAATATAACGTAATATGCAGTGTATCATTGAAAATACCTTATAATATAACGTAATATGCAGTGTATCATTGAAAATACCTTATAATATAACGTAATATGCAGTGTATCATTGAAAATACCTTATAATATAACGTAATATGCAGTGTATCATTGAAAATACCTTATAATATAACGTAATATGCAGTGTATCATTGAAAATACCTTATAATATAACGTAATATGCAGTGTATCATTGAAAATACCTTATAATATAACGTAATATGCAGTGTATCATTGAAAATACCTTATAATATATCGTAATTTGTAGTGTATCATTGAAAATACCTTGGAATATATGGTAATTCTTGTCTATCAATGAAAATACCTTATAATATAACGTAATATGCAGTGTATCATTGAAAATACCTTATAATATAACGTAATATGCAGTGTATCATTGAAAATACCTTATAATATAACGTAATATGCAGTGTATCATTGAAAATACCTTAGAATATATGGTAATTCTAGTCTATCAATGAAAATACCTTATAATATAACGTAATATGCACTGTATCATTGAAAATACCTTATAATATATCGTAATTTGTAGTGTATCATTGAAAATACCTTATAGTATAACGTAATATGCAGTGCATCATTGGAAATACGTTATAATATATCGTAATTTTTTAGTGTATCATTGAAAATACCTAATAATATAACGTAATATGCAGTGTATCATTGAAAATACCTTAGAATATATGGTAATTCTTGTCTATCAATGAAAATACCTTATAATATAAAGTAATATGCAGTGCATCATTGAAAATACCTTATAATATAACGTAATATGCAGTGTATCATTGAAAATACCTTATAATATAACGTAATATGCAATGTATCATTGAAAATACCTTATAATATAACGTAGTATGCAGTGTATCATTGAAAATCCCTTAGAATATATGGTAATTCTAGTCTATCATTGAAAATACCTTATAATATAACGTAATATGCACTGTATCATTGAAAATACCTTATAATATATCGTAATTTGTAGTGTATCATTGAAAATACCTTATAATATAAAGTAATATGCAGTGCATCATTGAAAATACCTTATAATATAACGTAATATGCAGTGTATCATTGAAAATACCTTATAATATATCGTAATTTGTAGTGTATCATTGAAAATACCTTAGAATATATGGTAATTCTTGTCTATCAATGAAAATACCTTATAATATAACGTAATATGCAGTGTATCATTGAAAATACCTTATAATATAACGTAATATGCAGTGTATCATTGAAAATACCTATAATATAACGTAATATGCAGTGTATCATTGAAAATACCTTAGAATATATGGTAATTCTAGTCTATCAATGAAAATACCTTATAATATAACGTAATATGCACTGTATCATTGAAAATACCTTATAATATATCGTAATTTGTAGTGTATCATTGAAAATACCTTATAGTATAACGTAATATGCAGTGCATCATTGGAAATACGTTATAATATATCGTAATTTTTTAGTGTATCATTGAAAATACCTTATAATATAACGTAGTATGCAGTGTATCATTGAAAATACCTTAGAATATATGGTAATTCTAGTCTATCATTGAAAATACCTTATAATATAACGTAATATGCACTGTATCATTGAAAATACCTTATAATATATCGTAATTTGTAGTGTATCATTGAAAATACCTTATAATATAAAGTAATATGCAGTGCATCATTGAAAATACCTTATAATATAACGTAATATGCAGTGTATCATTGAAAATACCTTATAATATAACGTAATATGCAGTGTATCATTGAAAATACCTTATAATATAACGTAATATGCAGTGTATCATTGAAAATACCTTATAATATAACGTAATATGCAGTGTATCATTGAAAATTCCTTATAATATAACGTAATATGCAGTGTATCATTCAAAATACCTTATAATATAACGTAGTATGCAGTGTATCATTGAAAATACCTTAGAATATATGGTAATTCTAGTCTATCATTGAAAATACCTTATAATATAACGTAATATGCACTGTATCATTGAAAATACCTTATAATATATCGTAATTTGTAGTGTATCATTGAAAATACCTTATAATATAAAGTAATATGCAGTGCATCATTGAAAATACCTTATAATATAACGTAATATGCAGTGTATCATTGAAAATACCTTATAATATAACGTAATATGCAGTGTATCATTGAAAATACCTTATAATATAACGTAATATGCAGTGTATCATTGAAAATACCTTATAATATAACGTAATATGCAGTGTATCATTGAAATACCTTATAATATATCGTAATTTGTAGTGTATCTTTGAAAATACCTTATAATATAACGTAATATGCAGTGTATCATTGAAAATACCTTATAATATAACGTAATATGCAGGGTATCATTGAAAATACCTTATAATATAACGTAATATGCAGGGTATCATTGAAAATACCTTATAATATATCGTAATTTGTAGTGTATCATTGAAAATACCTTATAATATATCGTAATTTGTAGTGTATCATTGAAAATACCTTATAATATAACGTAATATGCAGTGTATCATTGAAAATACCTGATAATATAACGTAATATGCAGTGTATCATTGAAAATACCTTATAATATATAGTAGTTTATCATTGAAAGTACCTTATAATATAACGTAATATGCAGGGTATCATTGAAAATACCTTATAATATATCGTAATTTGTAGTGTATCATTGAAAATACCTTATAATATAACGTAATATGCAGTGTATCATTGAAAATACCTTATGATATAACTAAC
>CAKAJI010000692.1:0-18974 GCA_916610255.1 Lasioglossum lativentre | reverse complement strand
TATCATTGAAAATACCTTATAATATATCGTAATTTGTAGTGTATCAATGAAAATACCTTCTCATATAACGTAATATGCAGTGTATCATTGAAAATACCTTATAATATATCGTAATATGCAGTGTATCATTGAAAATACCTTATAATATAACGTAATATGCAGTGTATCATTGAAAATACCTTATAATATAACGTAATATGCAGTGTATCATTGAAAATACCTTATAATATATCGTAATTTGTAGTGTATCATTGAAAATACCTTATAATATAAAGTAATATGCAGTGCATCATTGAAAATACCTTATAATATAACGTAATAAGCAGTGTATCATTGAAAATACCTTATAATATAACGTAATATGCAGTGTATCATTGAAAATACCTTATAATATATCGTAATTTGTAGTGTATCATTGAAAATACCTTATAGTATAACGTAATATGCAGTGCATCATTGGAAATACGTTATAATATATCGTAATTTTTTAGTGTATCATTGAAAATACCTAATAATATAACGTAATATGCAGTGTATCATTGAAAATACCTTATAATATATCGTAATTTGTAGTGTATCATTGAAAATACCTGATAATATAACGTAATATGCAGTGTATCATTGAAAATACCTTATAATATAACGTAATATGCAGTGTATCATTGAAAATACCTTATAATATAACGTAATATGCAGTGTATCATTGAAAATACCTTATAATATAACGTAATATGCACTGTATCATTGAAAATACCTTATAATATATCGTAATTTGTAGTGTATCATTGAAAATACCTTATAATATAAAGTAATATGCAGTGCATCATTGAAAATACCTTATAATATAACGTAATATGCAGTGTATCATTGAAAATACCTTATAATATAACGTAATATGCAGTGTATCATTGAAAATACCTTATAATATAACGTAATATGCAGTGTATCATTGAAAATACCTTATAATATAACGTAATATGCAGTGTATCATTGAAAATACCTTATAATATAACGTAATATGCAGTGTATCATTGAAAATACCTTATAATATAACGTAATATGCAGTGTATCATTGAAAATACCTTATAATATAACGTAATATGCAGTGTATCATTGAAAATACCTTATAATATATAGTAGTTTATCATTGAAAGTACCTTATAATATAACGTAATATGCACTGTATCATTGAAAATACCTTATAATATATCGTAATTTGTAGTGTATCATTGAAAATACCTTATAATATAAAGTAATATGCAGTGCATCATTGAAAATACCTTATAATATAACGTAATATGCAGTGTATCATTGAAAATACCTTATAATATAACGTAATATGCAGTGTATCATTGAAAATACCTTATGATATAACGTAATATGCAGGGTATCATTGAAAATACCTTATAATATATCGTAATTTGTAGTGTATCAATGAAAATACCTTCTCATATAACGTAATATGCAGTGTATCATTGAAAATACCTTATAATATATCGTAATATGCAGTGTATCATTGAAAATACCTTATAATATAACGTAATATGCAGTGTATCATTGAAAATACCTTATAATATAACGTAATATGCAGTGTATCATTGAAAATACCTTATAATATAACGTAATATGCAGTGTATCATTGAAAATACCTTAGAATATATGGTAATTCTAGTCTATCAATGAAAATACCTTATAATATAACGTAATATGCACTGTATCATTGAAAATACCTTATAATATATCGTAATTTGTAGTGTATCATTGAAAATACCTTATAATATAAAGTAATATGCAGTGCATCATTGAAAATACCTTATAATATAACGTAATAAGCAGTGTATCATTGAAAATACCTTATAATATAACGTAATATGCAGTGTATCATTGAAAATACCTTATAATATAACGTAATATGCAGTGTATCATTGAAAATACCTTATAATATAACGTAATATGCAGTGTATCATTGAAAATACCTTATAATATAACGTAATATGCAGTGTATCATTGAAAATACCTTATAATATAACGTAATATGCAGTGTATCATTGAAAATACCTTAGAATATATGGTAATTCTAGTCTATCAATGAAAATACCTTATAATATAACGTAATATGCACTGTATCATTGAAAATACATTATAATATATCGTAATTTGTAGTGTATCATTGAAAATACCTTATAGTATAACGTAATATGCAGTGCATCATTGGAAATACGTTATAATATATCGTAATTTTTTAGTGTATCATTGAAAATACCTTATAGTATAACGTAATATGCAGTGCATCATTGGAAATACGTTATAATATATCGTAATTTTTTAGTGTATCATTGAAAATACCTAATAATATAACGTAATATGCAGTGTATCATTGAAAATACCTTATAATATATCGTAATTTGTAGTGTATCATTGAAAATACCTTAGAATATATGGTAATTCTTGTCTATCAATGAAAATACCTTATAATATAACGTAATATGCAGTGTATCATTGAAAATACCTTATAATATATAGTAGTTTATCATTGAAAGTACCTTATAATATAACGTAATATGCAGGGTATCATTGAAAATACCTTATAATATATCGTAATTTGTAGTGTATCATTGAAAATACCTTATAGTATAACGTAATATGCAGTGCATCATTGGAAATACGTTATAATATATCGTAATTTTTTAGTGTATCATTGAAAATACCTAATAATATAACGTAATATGCAGTGTATCATTGAAAATACCTTATAATATAACGTAATATGCAGTGTATCATTGAAAATACCTTAGAATATATGGTAATTCTAGTCTATCAATGAAAATACCTTATAATATAACGTAATATGCACTGTATCATTGAAAATACCTTATAATATATCGTAATTTGTAGTGTATCATTGAAAATACCTTATAGTATAACGTAATATGCAGTGCATCATTGGAAATACGTTATAATATATCGTAATTTTTTAGTGTATCATTGAAAATACCTAATAATATAACGTAATATGCAGGGTATCATTGAAAATACCTTATAATATATCGTAATTTGTAGTGTATCATTGAAAATACCTTATAGTATAACGTAATATGCAGTGCATCATTGGAAATACGTTATAATATATCGTAATTTTTTAGTGTATCATTGAAAATACCTAATAATATAACGTAATATGCAGTGTATCATTGAAAATACCTTATAATATAACGTAATATGCAGTGTATCATTGAAAATACCTTAGAATATATGGTAATTCTAGTCTATCAATGAAAATACCTTATAATATAACGTAATATGCACTGTATCATTGAAAATACCTTATAATATATCGTAATTTGTAGTGTATCATTGAAAATACCTTATAGTATAACGTAATATGCAGTGCATCATTGGAAATACGTTATAATATATCGTAATTTTTTAGTGTATCATTGAAAATACCTAATAATATAACGTAATATGCAGTGTATCATTGAAAATACCTTATAATATATCGTAATTTGTAGTGTATCATTGAAAATACCTTATAGTATAACGTAATATGCAGTGCATCATTGGAAATACGTTATAATATATCGTAATTTTTTAGTGTATCATTGAAAATACCTTATAATATATCGTAATTTGTAGTGTATCATTGAAAATACCTTATAATATATCGTAATTTGTAGTGTATCATTGAAAATACCTTAGAATATATGGTAATTCTTGTCTATCAATGAAAATACCTTATAATATAACGTAATATGCAGTGTATCATTGAAAATACCTTATAATATATAGTAGTTTATCATTGAAAGTACCTTATAATATAACGTAATATGCAGGGTATCATTGAAAATACCTTATAATATATCGTAATTTGTAGTGTATCATTGAAAATACCTTATAGTATAACGTAATATGCAGTGCATCATTGGAAATACGTTATAATATATCGTAATTTTTTAGTGTATCATTGAAAATACCTAATAATATAACGTAATATGCAGTGTATCATTGAAAATACCTTATAATATAACGTGATATGCAGTGTATCATTGAAAATACCTTAGATTATATGGTAATTCTAGTCTATCAATGAAAATACCTTATAATATAACGTAATATGCACTGTATCATTGAAAATACCTTATAATATATCGTAATTTGTAGTGTATCATTGAAAATACCTTATAGTATAACGTAATATGCAGTGCATCATTGGAAATACGTTATAATATATCGTAATTTTTTAGTGTATCATTGAAAATACCTAATAATATAACGTAATATGCAGGGTATCATTGAAAATACGTTATAATATATCGTAATTTGTAGTGTATCATTGAAAATACCTTATAGTATAACGTAATATGCAGTGCATCATTGGAAATACGTTATAATATATCGTAATTTTTTAGTGTATCTTTGAAAATACCTAATAATATAACGTAATATGCAGTGCATCATTGGAAATACGTTATAATATATCGTAATTTTTTAGTGTATCATTGAAAATACCTAATAATATAACGTAATATGCAGGGTATCATTGAAAATACGTTATAATATATCGTAATTTGTAGTGTATCATTGAAAATACCTTATAGTATAACGTAATATGCAGTGCATCATTGGAAATACGTTATAATATATCGTAATTTTTTAGTGTATCATTGAAAATACCTAATAATATAACGTAATATGCAGTGTATCATTGAAAATACCTTAGAATATATGGTAATTCTAGTCTATCAATGAAAATACCTTATAATATAACGTAATATGCACTGTATCATTGAAAATACCTAATAATATAACGTAATATGCAGTGTATCATTGAAAATACCTTATAATATATCGTAATTTGTAGTGTATCATTGAAAATACCTTAGAATATATGGTAATTCTTGTCTATCAATGAAAATACCTTATAATATAACGTAATATGCAGTGTATCATTGAAAATACCTTATAATATATAGTAGTTTATCATTGAAAGTACCTTATAATATAACGTAATATGCAGGGTATCATTGAAAATACGTTATAATATATCGTAATTTGTAGTGTATCATTGAAAATACCTTATAGTATAACGTAATATGCAGTGCATCATTGGAAATACGTTATAATATATCGTAATTTTTTAGTGTATCATTGAAAATACCTAATAATATAACGTAATATGCAGTGCATCATTGGAAATACGTTATAATATATCGTAATTTTTTAGTGTATCATTGAAAATACCTAATAATATAACGTAATATGCAGTGTATCATTGAAAATACCTTATAATATATCGTAATTTGTAGTGTATCATTGAAAATACCTTATAATATAACGTAATATGCAGTGTATCATTGAAAATACCTTATGATATAACGTAATATGCAGTGTATCATTGAAAATACCTTAGAATATATGGTAATTCTAGTCTATCAATGAAAATACCTTATAATATAACGTAATATGCACTGTATCATTGAAAATACCTTATAATATATCGTAATTTGTAGTGTATCATTGAAAATACCTTATAGTATAACGTAATATGCAGTGCATCATTGGAAATACGTTATAATATATCGTAATTTTTTAGTGTATCATTGAAAATACCTAATAATATAACGTAATATGCAGTGTATCATTGAAAATACCTTATAATATATCGTAATTTGTAGTGTATCATTGAAAATACCTTATAGTATAACGTAATATGCAGTGCATCATTGGAAATACGTTATAATATATCGTAATTTTTTAGTGTATCATTGAAAATACCTAATAATATAACGTAATATGCAGTGTATCATTGAAAATACCTTATAATATATCGTAATTTGTAGTGTATCATTGAAAATACCTTAGAATATATGGTAATTCTTGTCTATCAATGAAAATACCTTATAATATAACGTAATATGCAGTGTATCATTGAAAATACCTTATAATATATAGTAGTTTATCATTGAAAGTACCTTATAATATAACGTAATATGCAGGGTATCATTGAAAATACCTTATAATATATCGTAATTTGTAGTGTATCATTGAAAATACCTTATAGTATAACGTAATATGCAGTGCATCATTGGAAATACGTTATAATATATCGTAATTTTTTAGTGTATCATTGAAAATACCTAATAATATAACGTAATATGCAGTGTATCATTGAAAATACCTTATAATATAACGTGATATGCAGTGTATCATTGAAAATACCTTAGATTATATGGTAATTCTAGTCTATCAATGAAAATACCTTATAATATAACGTAATATGCACTGTATCATTGAAAATACCTTATAATATATCGTAATTTGTAGTGTATCATTGAAAATACCTTATAGTATAACGTAATATGCAGTGCATCATTGGAAATACGTTATAATATATCGTAATTTTTTAGTGTATCATTGAAAATACCTAATAATATAACGTAATATGCAGGGTATCATTGAAAATACGTTATAATATATCGTAATTTGTAGTGTATCATTGAAAATACCTTATAGTATAACGTAATATGCAGTGCATCATTGGAAATACGTTATAATATATCGTAATTTTTTAGTGTATCATTGAAAATACCTAATAATATAACGTAATATGCAGTGCATCATTGGAAATACGTTATAATATATCGTAATTTTTTAGTGTATCATTGAAAATACCTAATAATATAACGTAATATGCAGGGTATCATTGAAAATACGTTATAATATATCGTAATTTGTAGTGTATCATTGAAAATACCTTATAGTATAACGTAATATGCAGTGCATCATTGGAAATACGTTATAATATATCGTAATTTTTTAGTGTATCATTGAAAATACCTAATAATATAACGTAATATGCAGTGTATCATTGAAAATACCTTAGAATATATGGTAATTCTAGTCTATCAATGAAAATACCTTATAATATAACGTAATATGCACTGTATCATTGAAAATACCTAATAATATAACGTAATATGCAGTGTATCATTGAAAATACCTTATAATATATCGTAATTTGTAGTGTATCATTGAAAATACCTTAGAATATATGGTAATTCTTGTCTATCAATGAAAATACCTTATAATATAACGTAATATGCAGTGTATCATTGAAAATACCTTATAATATATAGTAGTTTATCATTGAAAGTACCTTATAATATAACGTAATATGCAGGGTATCATTGGAAATACGTTATAATATATCGTAATTTGTAGTGTATCATTGAAAATACCTTATAGTATAACGTAATATGCAGTGCATCATTGGAAATACGTTATAATATATCGTAATTTTTTAGTGTATCATTGAAAATACCTAATAATATAACGTAATATGCAGTGCATCATTGGAAATACGTTATAATATATCGTAATTTTTTAGTGTATCATTGAAAATACCTAATAATATAACGTAATATGCAGTGTATCATTGAAAATACCTTATAATATATCGTAATTTGTAGTGTATCATTGAAAATACCTTATAATATAACGTAATATGCAGTGTATCATTGAAAATACCTTATGATATAACGTGATATGCAGTGTATCATTGAAAATACCTTAGAATATATGGTAATTCTAGTCTATCAATGAAAATACCTTATAATATAACGTAATATGCACTGTATCATTGAAAATACCTTATAATATATCGTAATTTGTAGTGTATCATTGAAAATACCTTATAGTATAACGTAATATGCAGTGCATCATTGGAAATACGTTATAATATATCGTAATTTTTTAGTGTATCATTGAAAATACCTAATAATATAACGTAATATGCAGGGTATCATTGAAAATACCTTATAATATATCGTAATTTGTAGTGTATCATTGAAAATACCTTATAGTATAACGTAATATGCAGTGCATCATTGGAAATACGTTATAATATATCGTAATTTTTTAGTGTATCATTGAAAATACCTAATAATATAACGTAATATGCAGTGTATCATTGAAAATACCTTATAATATAACGTGATATGCAGTGTATCATTGAAAATACCTTAGAATATATGGTAATTCTAGTCTATCAATGAAAATACCTTATAATATAACGTAATATGCACTGTATCATTGAAAATACCTTATAATATATCGTAATTTATAGTGTATCATTGAAAATACCTTATAGTATAACGTAATATGCAGTGCATCATTGGAAATACGTTATAATATATCGTAATTTTTTAGTGTATCATTGAAAATACCTAATAATATAACGTAATATGCAGTGTATCATTGAAAATACCTTATAATATATCGTAATTTGTAGTGTATCATTGAAAATACCTTATAGTATAACGTAATATGCAGTGCATCATTGGAAATACGTTATAATATATCGTAATTTTTTAGTGTATCATTGAAAATACCTTATAATATAACGTAATATGCAGTGTATCATTGAAAATACCTTATAATATATCGTAATTTGTAGTGTATCATTGAAAATACCTTAGAATATATGGTAATTCTTGTCTATCAATGAAAATACCTTATAATATAACGTAATATGCAGTGTATCATTGAAAATACCTTATAATATATAGTAGTTTATCATTGAAAGTACCTTATAATATAAGGTAATATGCAGGGTATCATTGAAAATACCTTATAATATATCGTAATTTGTAGTGTATCATTGAAAATACCTTATAGTATAACGTAATATGCAGTGCATCATTGGAAATACGTTATAATATATCGTAATTTTTTAGTGTATCATTGAAAATACCTAATAATATAACGTAATATGCAGTGTATCATTGAAAATACCTTATAATATAACGTGATATGCAGTGTATCATTGAAAATACCTTAGAATATATGGTAATTCTAGTCTATCAATGAAAATACCTTATAATATAACGTAATATGCACTGTATCATTGAAAATACCTTATAATATATCGTAATTTGTAGTGTATCATTGAAAATACCTTATAGTATAACGTAATATGCAGTGCATCATTGGAAATACGTTATAATATATCGTAATTTTTTAGTGTATCATTGAAAATACCTAATAATATAACGTAATATGCAGGGTATCATTGAAAATACGTTATAATATATCGTAATTTGTAGTGTATCATTGAAAATACCTTATAGTATAACGTAATATGCAGTGCATCATTGGAAATACGTTATAATATATCGTAATTTTTTAGTGTATCATTGAAAATACCTAATAATATAACGTAATATGCAGTGCATCATTGGAAATACGTTATAATATATCGTAATTTTTTAGTGTATCATTGAAAATACCTAATAATATAACGTAATATGCAGGGTATCATTGAAAATACCTTATAATATATCGTAATTTGTAGTGTATCATTGAAAATACCTTATAGTATAACGTAATATGCAGTGCATCATTGGAAATACGTTATAATATATCGTAATTTTTTAGTGTATCATTGAAAATACCTAATAATATAACGTAATATGCAGTGTATCATTGAAAATACCTTAGAATATATGGTAATTCTAGTCTATCAATGAAAATACCTTATAATATAACGTAATATGCACTGTATCATTGAAAATACCTAATAATATAACGTAATATGCAGTGTATCATTGAAAATACCTTATAATATATCGTAATTTGTAGTGTATCATTGAAAATACCTTAGAATATATGGTAATTCTTGTCTATCAATGAAAATACCTTATAATATAACGTAATATGCAGTGTATCATTGAAAATACCTTATAATATATAGTAGTTTATCATTGAAAGTACCTTATAATATAACGTAATATGCAGGGTATCATTGAAAATACGTTATAATATATCGTAATTTGTAGTGTATCATTGAAAATACCTTATAGTATAACGTAATATGCAGTGCATCATTGGAAATACGTTATAATATATCGTAATTTTTTAGTGTATCATTGAAAATACCTAATAATATAACGTAATATGCAGTGCATCATTGGAAATACGTTATAATATATCGTAATTTTTTAGTGTATCATTGAAAATACCTAATAATATAACGTAATATGCAGTGTATCATTGAAAATACCTTATAATATATCGTAATTTGTAGTGTATCATTGAAAATACCTTATAATATAACGTAATATGCAGTGTATCATTGAAAATACCTTATGATATAACGTGATATGCAGTGTATCATTGAAAATACCTTAGAATATATGGTAATTCTAGTCTATCAATGAAAATACCTTATAATATAACGTAATATGCACTGTATCATTGAAAATACCTTATAATATATCGTAATTTGTAGTGTATCATTGAAAATACCTTAGAATATATGGTAATTCTTGTCTATCAATGAAAATACCTTATAATGTAACGTAATATGCAGTGTATCATTGAAAATACCTTATAATATATAGTAGTTTATCATTGAAAGTACCTTATAATATAACGTAATATGCAGGGTATCATTGAAAATACCTTATAATATATCGTAATTTGTAGTGTATCATTGAAAATACCTTATAGTATAACGTAATATGCAGTGCATCATTGGAAATACGTTATAATATATCGTAATTTTTTAGTGTATCATTGAAAATACCTAATAATATAACGTAATATGCAGTGTATCATTGAAAATACCTTATAATATATCGTAATTTGTAGTGTATCATTGAAAATACCTTAGAATATATGGTAATTCTTGTCTATCAATGAAAATACCTTATAATATAACGTAATATGCAGTGTATCATTGAAAATACCTTATAATATATAGTAGTTTATCATTGAAAGTACCTTATAATATAACGTAATATGCAGGGTATCATTGAAAATACCTTATAATATATAGTAATTTGTAGTGTATCATTGAAAATACCTTATAGTATAACGTAATATGCAGTGCATCATTGGAAATACGTTATAATATATCGTAATTTTTTAGTGTATCATTGAAAATACCTAATAATATAACGTAATATGCAGTGTATCATTGAAAATACCTTATAATATATCGTAATTTGTAGTGTATCATTGAAAATACCTTAGAATATATGGTAATTCTTGTCTATCAATGAAAATACCTTATAATATAACGTAATATGCAGTGTATCATTGAAAATACCTTATAATATATAGTAGTTTATCATTGAAAGTACCTTATAATATAACGTAATATGCAGTGTATCATTGAAAATACCTTAGAATATATGGTAATTCTAGTCTATCAATGAAAATACCTTATAATATAACGTAATATGCACTGTATCATTGAAAATACATTATAATATATCGTAATTTGTAGTGTATCATTGAAAATACCTTATAGTATAACGTAATATGCAGTGCATCATTGGAAATACGTTATAATATATCTTAATTTTTTAGTGTATCATTGAAAATACCTAATAATATAACGTAATATGCAGTGTATCATTGAAAATACCTTATAATATATCGTAATTTGTAGTGTATCATTGAAAATACCTTATAATATAACGTAATATGCAGTGTATCATTGAAAATACCTTATGATATAACGTGATATGCAGTGTATCATTGAAAATACCTTAGAATATATGGTAATTCTAGTCTATCAATGAAAATACCTTATAATATAACGTAATATGCACTGTATCATTGAAAATACCTTATAATATATCGTAATTTGTAGTGTATCATTGAAAATACCTTATAGTATAACGTAATATGCAGTGCATCATTGGAAATACGTTATAATATATCGTAATTTTTTAGTGTATCATTGAAAATACCTAATAATATAACGTAATATGCAGTGTATCATTGAAAATACCTTATAATATATCGTAATTTGTAGTGTATCATTGAAAATACCTTATAATATAACGTAATATGCAGTGTATCATTGAAAATACCTTATGATATAACGTGATATGCAGTGTATCATTGAAAATACCTTAGAATATATGGTAATTCTAGTCTATCAATGAAAATACCTTATAATATAACGTAATATGCACTGTATCATTGAAAATACCTTATAATATATCGTAATTTGTAGTGTAGCATTGAAAATACCTTATAGTATAACGTAATATGCAGTGCATCATTGGAAATACGTTATAATATATCGTAATTTTTTAGTGTATCATTGAAAATACCTAATAATATAACGTAATATGCAGTGTATCATTGAAAATACCTTATAATATATCGTAATTTGTAGTGTATCATTGAAAATACCTTAGAATATATGGTAATTCTTGTCTATCAATGAAAATACCTTATAATATAACGTAATATGCAGTGTATCATTGAAAATACCTTATAATATATAGTAGTTTATCATTGAAAGTACCTTATAATATAACGTAATATGCAGGGTATCATTGAAAATACCTTATAATATATCGTAATTTGTAGTGTATCATTGAAAATACCTTATAGTATAACGTAATATGCAGTGCATCATTGGAAATACGTTATAATATATCGTAATTTTTTAGTGTATCATTGAAAATACCTAATAATATAACGTAATATGCAGTGTATCATTGAAAATACCTTATAATATATCGTAATTTGTAGTGTATCATTGAAAATACCTTAGAATATATGGTAATTCTTGTCTATCAATGAAAATACCTTATAATATAACGTAATATGCAGTGTATCATTGAAAATACCTTATAATATATAGTAGTTTATCATTGAAAGTACCTTATAATATAACGTAATATGCAGGGTATCATTGAAAATACCTTATAATATATCGTAATTTGTAGTGTATCATTGAAAATACCTTATAATATAACGTAATATGCAGTGTATCATTGAAAATACCTTATGATATAACGTAATATGCAGTGTATCATTGAAAATACCTTAGAATATATGGTAATTCTAGTCTATCAATGAAAATACCTTATAATATAACGTAATATGCACTGTATCATTGAAAATACCTTATAATATATCGTAATTTGTAGTGTATCATTGAAAATACCTTATAATATAAAGTAATATGCAGTGCATCATTGAAAATACCTTATAATATAACGTAATATGCAGTGTATCATTGAAAATACCTTATAATATAACGTAATATGCAGTGTATCATTGAAAATACCTTATAATATAACGGAATATGCAGTGTATCATTGAAAATACCTTATAATATAACGTAATATGCAGTGTATATGGTAATTCTAGTCTATCAATGAAAATACCTTATAATATAACGTAATATGCACTGTATCATTGAAAATACCTTATAATATATCGTAATTTGTAGTGTATCATTGAAAATACCTTATAGTATAACGTAATATGCAGTGCATCATTGGAAATACGTTATAATATATCGTAATTTTTTAGTGTATCATTGAAAATACCTAATAATATAACGTAATATGCAGTGTATCATTGAAAATACCTTATAATATATCGTAATTTGTAGTGTATCATTGAAAATACCTTAGAATATATGGTAATTCTTGTCTATCAATGAAAATACCTTATAATATAACGTAATATGCAGTGTATCATTGAAAATACCTTATAATATATAGTAGTTTATCATTGAAAGTACCTTATAATATAACGTAATATGCAGGGTATCATTGAAAATACCTTATAATATATCGTAATTTGTAGTGTATCATTGAAAATACCTTATAGTATAACGTAATATGCAGTGCATCATTGGAAATACGTTATAATATATCGTAATTTTTTAGTGTATCATTGAAAATACCTTATAATATAACGTAATATGCAGTGTATCATTGAAAATACCTTATAATATATCGTAATTTGTAGTGTATCATTGAAAATACCTTAGAATATATGGTAATTCTTGTCTATCAATGAAAATACCTTATAATATAACGTAATATGCAGTGTATCATTGAAAATACCTTATAATATATAGTAGTTTATCATTGAAAGTACCTTATAATATAACGTAATATGCAGGGTATCATTGAAAATACCTTATAATATATCGTAATTTGTAGTGTATCATTGAAAATACCTTATAATATAACGTAATATGCAGTGTATCATTGAAAATACCTTATGATATAACGTAATATGCAGTGTATCATTGGAAATACCTTAGAATATATGGTAATTCTAGTCTATCAATGAAAATACCTTATAATATAACGTAATATGCACTGTATCATTGAAAATACCTTATAATATATCGTAATTTGTAGTGTATCATTGAAAATACCTTATAATATAAAGTAATATGCAGTGCATCATTCAAAATACCTTATAATATAACGTAATATGCAGTGTATCATTGAAAATACCTTATAATATAACGTAATATGCAGTGTATCATTGAAAATACCTTATAATATAACGTAATATGCAGTGTATCATTGAAAATACCTTATAATATAACGTAATATGCAGTGTATCATTGAAAATACCTTATAATATATCGTAATTTGTAGTGTATCATTGAAAATACCTTATAGTATAACGTAATATGCAGTGCACCATTGAAAATACCTTATAATATAACGTAATATGCAGTGTATCATTGAAAATACCTTATAATATAACGTAATATGCAGGGTATCATTGAAAATACCTTATAATATATCGTAATTTGTAGTGTATCAATGAAAATACCTTCTCATATAACGTAATATGCAGTGTATCATTGAAAATCCTTATAATATATCGTAATTTGTAGTGTATCATTGAAAATACCTTATTGTATAACGTAATATGCAGTGTATCATTGAAAATACCTTATAATATAACGTAATATGCAGTGTATCATTGAAAATACCTTATAATATAACGTAATATGCAGTGTATCATTGAAAATACCTTAGAAAATATGGTAATTCTAGTCAATCAATGAAAATACCTTATAATATAACGTAATATGCACTGTATCATTGAAAATACCTTATAATATATCGTAATTTGTAGTGTATCATTGAAAATACCTTATAGTATAACGTAATATGCAGTGCATCATTGGAAATACGTTATAATATATCGTAATTTTTTAGTGTATCTTTGAAAATACCTAATAATATAACGTAATATGCAGTGTATCATTGAAAATACCTTATAATATATCGTAATTTGTAGTGTATCATTGAAAATACCTTAGAATATATGGTAATTCTTGTCTATCAATGAAAATACCTTATAATATAACGTAATATGCAGTACATCATTGGAAATACGTTATAATATATCGTAATTTTTTAGTGTATCATTGAAAATACCTAATAATATAACGTAATATGCAGTGTATCATTGAAAATACCTTATAATATATCGTAATTTGTAGTGTATCATTGAAAATACCTTAGAATATATGGTAATTCTTGTCTATCAATGAAAATACCTTATAATATAACGTAATATGCAGTGTATCATTGAAAATACCTTATAATATATAGTAGTTTATCATTGAAAGTACCTTATAATATAACGTAATATGCAGGGTATCATTGAAAATACCTTATAATATATCGTAATTTGTAGTGTATCATTGAAAATACCTTATAATATAACGTAATATGCAGTGTATCATTGAAAATACCTTATGATATAACGTAATATGCAGTGTATCATTGAAAATACCTTAGAATATATGGTAATTCTAGTCTATCAATGAAAATACCTTATAATATAACGTAATATGCACTGTATCATTGAAAATACCTTATAATATATCGTAATTTGTAGTGTATCATTGAAAATACCTTATAATATATCGTAATTTGTAGTGTATCATTGAAAATACCTTATAATATAACGTAATATGCAGTGTATCATTGAAAATACCTTATGATATAACGTAATATGCAGTGTATCATTGAAAATACCTTAGAATATATGGTAATTCTAGTCTATCAATGAAAATACCTTATAATATAACGTAATATGCACTGTATCATTGAAAATACCTTATAATATATCGTAATTTGTAGTGTATCATTGAAAATACCTTATAATATAAAGTAATATGCAGTGCATCATTGAAAATACCTTATAATATAACGTAATATGCAGTGTATCATTGAAAATACCTTATAATATAACGTAATATGCAGGGTATCATTGAAAATACCTTATAATATATCGTAATTTGTAGTGTATCAATGAAAATACCTTCTCATATAACGTAATATGCAGTGTATCATTGAAAATCCTTATAATATATCGTAATTTGTAGTGTATCATTGAAAATACCTTATTGTATAACGTAATATGCAGTGTATCATTGAAAATACCTTATAATATAACGTAATATGCAGTGTATCATTGAAAATACCTTATAATATAACGTAATATGCAGTGTATCATTGAAAATACCTTAGAAAATATGGTAATTCTAGTCAATCAATGAAAATACCTTATAATATAACGTAATATGCACTGTATCATTGAAAATACCTTATAATATATCGTAATTTGTAGTGTATCATTGAAAATACCTTATAGTATAACGTAATATGCAGTGCATCATTGGAAATACGTTATAATATATCGTAATTTTTTAGTGTATCTTTGAAAATACCTAATAATATAACGTAATATGCAGTGTATCATTGAAAATACCTTATAATATATCGTAATTTGTAGTGTATCATTGAAAATACCTTAGAATATATGGTAATTCTTGTCTATCAATGAAAATACCTTATAATATAACGTAATATGCAGTGCATCATTGGAAATACGTTATAATATATCGTAATTTTTTAGTGTATCATTGAAAATACCTAATAATATAACGTAATATGCAGTGTATCATTGAAAATACCTTATAATATATCGTAATTTGTAGTGTATCATTGAAAATACCTTAGAATATATGGTAATTCTTGTCTATCAATGAAAATACCTTATAATATAACGTAATATGCAGTGTATCATTGAAAATACCTTATAATATATAGTAGTTTATCATTGAAAGTACCTTATAATATAACGTAATATGCAGGGTATCATTGAAAATACCTTATAATATATCGTAATTTGTAGTGTATCATTGAAAATACCTTATAATATAACGTAATATGCAGTGTATCATTGAAAATACCTTATGATATAACGTAATATGCAGTGTATCATTGAAAATACCTTAGAATATATGGTAATTCTAGTCTATCAATGAAAATACCTTATAATATAACGTAATATGCACTGTATCATTGAAAATACCTTATAATATATCGTAATTTGTAGTGTATCATTGAAAATACCTTATAATATATCGTAATTTGTAGTGTATCATTGAAAATACCTTATAATATAACGTAATATGCAGTGTATCATTGAAAATACCTTATGATATAACGTAATATGCAGTGTATCATTGAAAATACCTTAGAATATATGGTAATTCTAGTCTATCAATGAAAATACCTTATAATATAACGTAATATGCACTGTATCATTGAAAATACCTTATAATATATCGTAATTTGTAGTGTATCATTGAAAATACCTTATAATATAAAGTAATATGCAGTGCATCATTGAAAATACCTTATAATATAACGTAATATGCAGTGTATCATTGAAAATACCTTATAATATAACGTAATATGCAGGGTATCATTGAAAATACCTTATAATATATCGTAATTTGTAGTGTATCAATGAAAATACCTTCTCATATAACGTAACATGCAGTGTATCATTGAAAATCCTTATAATATATCGTAATTTGTAGTGTATCATTGAAAATACCTTATTGTATAACGTAATATGCAGTGTATCATTGAAAATACCTTATAATATAACGTAATATGCAGTGTATCATTGAAAATACCTTAGAATATATGGTAATTCTTGTCTATCAATGAAAATACCTTATAATATAACGTAATATGCAGTGCATCATTGGAAATACGTTATAATATATCGTAATTTTTTAGTGTATCATTGAAAATACCTAATAATATAACGTAATATGCAGTGTATCATTGAAAATACCTTATAATATATCGTAATTTGTAGTGTATCATTGAAAATACCTTAGAATATATGGTAATTCTTGTCTATCAATGAAAATACCTTATAATATAACGTAATATGCAGTGTATCATTGAAAATACCTTATAATATATAGTAGTTTATCATTGAAAGTACCTTATAATATAACGTAATATGCAGGGTATCATTGAAAATACCTTATAATATATCGTAATTTGTAGTGTATCATTGAAAATACCTTATAATATAACGTAATATGCAGTGTATCATTGAAAATACCTTATGATATAACGTAATATGCAGTGTATCATTGAAAATACCTTAGAATATATGGTAATTCTAGTCTATCAATGAAAATACCTTATAATATAACGTAATATGCACTGTATCATTGAAAATACCTTATAATATATCGTAATTTGTAGTGTATCATTGAAAATACCTTATAATATATCGTAATTTGTAGTGTATCATTGAAAATACCTTATAATATAACGTAATATGCAGTGTATCATTGAAAATACCTTATGATATAACGTAATATGCAGTGTATCATTGAAAATACCTTAGAATATATGGTAATTCTAGTCTATCAATGAAAATACCTTATAATATAACGTAATATGCACTGTATCATTGAAAATACCTTATAATATATCGTAATTTGTAGTGTATCATTGAAAATACCTTATAATATAAAGTAATATGCAGTGCATCATTGAAAATACCTTATAATATAACGTAATATGCAGTGTATCATTGAAAATACCTTATAATATAACGTAATATGCAGGGTATCATTGAAAATACCTTATAATATATCGTAATTTGTAGTGTATCAATGAAAATACCTTCTCATATAACGTAACATGCAGTGTATCATTGAAAATCCTTATAATATATCGTAATTTGTAGTGTATCATTGAAAATACCTTATAATATATCGTAATTTGTAGTGTATCATTGAAAATACCTTATAATATAACGTAATATGCAGTGTATCATTGAAAATACCTTAT
>CAKAJI010000691.1:0-46390 GCA_916610255.1 Lasioglossum lativentre | reverse complement strand
AAGTGTATCATTGAAAATACCTTATAATATAACGTAATATGCAGTGTATCATTGAAAATAACTTACGATATAACGTAATATGCAGTGTATCATTGAAAATACCTTATATCATATCGTAATATGCAGTGTATCATTGAAAATACCTTATAATATAACGTAATATGCAGTGTGTCATTGAAAATACCTTCTAATATATCGTAGTTTATCATTGAAAATACCTTATAATATAACGTAATATGCAGTGTATCATTGAAAATACCTTATAACATATCGTAATATGCAGTGTATCATTGAAAATACCATGTAATATAACGTAATATGCAGTGTATCATTGAAAATACCTTCTAATATATCGTAGTTTATCATTGAAAATACCTTATAATATAACGTAATATGCAGTGTATCATTGAAAATACCTTATAATATAACGTAATATGCAGTGTATCATAGAAAATACCATGTAATATACAGTGTATCATTGAAAATACCTTATAATATAACGTAATATGCAGTGTATCAATGAAAATACCTTATAATATAACGTAATATGCTGTGTATCATTGAAAATACCTTACGATATAACGTAATATGCAGTGTATCATTGAAAATACCTTATAACATATCCTAATATGCAGTGTATCATAGAAAATACCTTATAATATAACGTAATATGCAGTGTATCATTGAAAATACCTTCTAATATATCGTAGTTTATCATTGAAAATACCTTCTAATATATCGTAGTTTATCATTGAAAATACCTTATATCATATCGTAATTTGTAGTGTATCTTTGATAATACCGTATAATATAACGTAATATGCATTGTATCATTGAAAATACCTGGTAATATAACGTAATATGCAGTGTATCATTGAAAATACCTTATAATATAACGTAATATGCAGTGTATCATTGAAAATACCTTACGATATAACGTAATATGCAGTGTTTCATTGAAAATACCTTATATCATATCGTAATATGCTGTGTATCATTGAAAATACCTTATAATATAACGTAATATGCAGTGTATCATAGAAAATACCATGTAATATAACGTAATATACAGTGTATCATTGAAAATACCTTATAATATAACGTAATATGCAGTGTATCATTGAAAATACCTTCTAATATATCGTAGTTTATCATTGAAAATACCTTATAATATAACGTAATATGCAGTGTATCATTGAAAATACCTTCTAATATATCGTAGTTTATCATTGAAAATACCTTATAATATAACGTAATATGCAGTGTATCATTGAAAATACCTTCTAATATATCGTAGTTTATCATTGAAAATACCTTATAATATAACGTAATATGCAGTGTATCATTGAAAATACCTTCTAATATATCGTAGTTTATCATTGAAAATACGTTATAATATAACGTAATATGCAGTGTATCATTGAAAAATACCTTATAATATAACGTAATATACAGTGTATCATTGAAAATACCTTATAACATATCGTAATATGCAGTGTATCATTGAAAATACCTTATAATATAACGTAATATGCAGTGTATCATTGAAAATACCATGTAATATAACGTAATATGCAGTGTACCATTGAAAATACCTTATAACATATCGTAATTTGTAGTGTATCTTTGATAATACCTTATAATATAACGTAATATGCATTGTATCATTGAAAATACCTGGTAATATAACGTAATATGCAGTGTATCATTGAAAATACCTTATAATATAACGTAATATGCAGTGTATCATTGAAAATACCTTACGATATAACGTAATATGCAGTGTTTCATTGAAAATACCTTATATCATATCGTAATATGCAGTGTATCATTGAAAATACCTTATAATATAACGTAATATGCAGTGTATCATAGAAAATACCATGTAATATACAGTGTATCATTGAAAATACCTTATAATATAACGTAATATGCAGTGTATCAATGAAAATACCTATAATATAACGTAATATGCTGTGTATCATTGAAAATACCTTACGATATAACGTAATATGCAGTGTATCATTGAAAATACCTTATAACATATCCTAATATGCAGTGTATCATAGAAAATACCTTATAATATAACGTAATATGCAGTGTATCATTGAAAATACCTTCTAATATATCGTAGTTTATCATTGAAAATACCTTCTAATATATCGTAGTTTATCATTGAAAATACCTTATATCATATCGTAATTTGTAGTGTATCTTTGATAATACCGTATAATATAACGTAATATGCATTGTATCATTGAAAATACCTGGTAATATAACGTAATATGCAGTGTATCATTGAAAATACCTTATAATATAACGTAATATGCAGTGTATCATTGAAAATACCTTACGATATAACGTAATATGCAGTGTTTCATTGAAAATACCTATATCATATCGTAATATGCTGTGTATCATTGAAAATACCTTATAATATAACGAAAATATGCAGTGTATCATAGAAAATACCATGTAATATAACGTAATATACAGTGTATCATTGAAAATACCTTATAATATAACGTAATATGCAGTGTATCATTGAAAATACCTTCTAATATATCGTAGTTTATCATTGAAAATACCTTATAATATAACGTAATATGCAGTGTATCATTGAAAATACCTTCTAATATATCGTAGTTTATCATTGAAAATACCTTATAATATAACGTAATATGCAGTGTATCATTGAAAATACCTTCTAATATATCGTAGTTTATCATTGAAAATACCTTATAATATAACGTAATATGCAGTGTATCATTGAAAATACCTTCTAATATATCGTAGTTTATCATTGAAAATACGTTATAATATAACGTAATATGCAGTGTATCATTGAAAATACCTTATAATATAACGTAATATACAGTGTATCATTGAAAATACCTTATAACATATCGTAATATGCAGTGTATCATTGAAAATACCTTATAATATAACGTAATATGCAGTGTATCATTGAAAATACCATGTAATATAACGTAATATGCAGTGTACCATTGAAAATACCTTATAACATATCGTAATTTGTAGTGTATCTTTGATAATACCTTATAATATAACGTAATATGCATTGTATCATTGAAAATACCTGGTAATATAACGTAATATGCAGTGTATCATTGAAAATACCTTATAATATAACGTAATATGCAGTGTATCATTGAAAATACCTTACGATATAACGTAATATGCAGTGTTTCATTGAAAATACCTTATATCATATCGTAATATGCTGTGTATCATTGAAAATACCTTATAATATAACGTAATATGCAGTGTATCATAGAAAATACCATGTAATATAACGTAATATACAGTGTATCATTGAAAATACCTTATAATATAACGTAATATGCAGTGTATCATTGAAAATACCTTCTAATATATCGTAGTTTATCATTGAAAATACCTTATAATATAACGTAATATGCAGTGTATCATTGAAAATACCTTCTAATATATCGTAGTTTATCATTGAAAATACCTTATAATATAACGTAATATGCAGTGTATCATTGAAAATACCTTCTAATATATCGTAGTTTATCATTGAAAATACCTTGTAATATAACGTAATATGCAGTGTATCATTGAAAATACCTTCTAATATATCGTAGTTTATCATTGAAAATACGTTATAATATAACGTAATATGCAGTGTATCATTGAAAATACCTTATAATATAACGTAATATACAGTGTATCATTGAAAATACCTTATAACATATCGTAATATGCAGTGTATCATTGAAAATACCTTATAATATAACGTAATATGCAGTGTATCATTGAAAATACCATGTAATATAACGTAATATGCAGTGTACCATTGAAAATACCTTATAACATATCGTAATTTGTAGTGTATCTTTGATAATACCTTATAATATAACGTAATATGCATTGTATCATTGAAAATACCTGGTAATATAACGTAATATGCAGTGTATCATTGAAAATACCTTATAATATAACGTAATATGCAGTGTATCATTGAAAATACCTTATAATATAACGTAATATGCAGTGTATCATTGAAAATACCTTACGATATAACGTAATATGCAGTGTATCATTGAAAATACCTTATATCATATCGTAATATGCAGTGTATCATAGAAAATACCTTATAATATAACGTAATATGAAGTGTATCATTGAAAATACCTTATAATATAACGTAATATGCAGTGTATCATTGAAAATACCTTCCAATATATCGTAGTTTATAATTGAAAATACCTTATAATATAACGTAATATGCAGTGTATCATTGAAAATACCTTATAATATAGCGTAATATCCTGTGTATCATTGAAAATACCTTATAATATAACGTAATATGCAGTGTATCATTGAAAATACCTTATAATATAACGTAATATGCAGTGTATCATTGAAAATAACTTACGATATAACGTAATATGCAGTGTATCATTGAAAATACCTTATATCATATCGTAATATGCAGTGTATCATTGAAAATACCTTATAATATAACGTAATATGCAGTGTATCATTGAAAATACCTTCTAATATATCGTAGTTTATCATTGAAAATACCTTATAATATAACGTAATATGCAGTGTATCATTGAAAATACCTTATAACATATCGTAATATGCAGTGTATCATTGAAAATACCATGTAATATAACGTAATATGCAGTGTATCATTGAAAATACCTTCTAATATATCGTAGTTTATCATTGAAAATACCTTATAATATAACGTAATATGCAGTGTATCATTGAAAATACCTTATAATATAACGTAATATGCAGTGTATCATAGAAAATACCATGTAATATACAGTGTATCATTGAAAATACCTTATAATATAACGTAATATGCAGTGTATCAATGAAAATACCTTATAATATAACGTAATATGCTGTGTATCATTGAAAATACCTTACGATATAACGTAATATGCAGTGTATCATTGAAAATACCTTATAACATATCGTAATATGCAGTGTATCATTGAAAATACCTTATAATATAACGTAATATGCAGTGTATCATTGAAAATACCATGTAATATAACGTAATATGCAGTGTACCATTGAAAATACCTTATAACATATCGTAATTTGTAGTGTATCTTTGATAATACCTTATAATATAACGTAATATGCATTGTATCATTGAAAATAGCTGGTAATATAACGTAATATGCAGTGTATCATTGAAAATACCTTATAATATAACGTAATATGCAGTGTATCATTGAAAATACCTTATAATATATCGTAGTTTATCATTGAAAATACCTTATAATATAACGTAATATGCAGTGTATCATTGAAAATACCTTCTAATATATCGTAGTTTATCATTGAAAATACCTTATAATATAACGTAATATGGAGTGTATCATTGAAAATACCTTCTAATATATCGTAGTTTATCATTGAAAATACGTTATAATATAACGTAATATGCAGTGTATCATTGAAAATACCTTATAATATAACGTAATATACAGTGTATCATTGAAAATACCTTATAACATATCGTAATATGCAGTGTATCATTGAAAATACCTTATAATATAACGTAATATGCAGTGTATCATTGAAAATACCATGTAATATAACGTAATATGCAGTGTACCATTGAAAATACCTTATAACATATCGTAATTTGTAGTGTATCTTTGATAATACCTTATAATATAACGTAATATGCATTGTATCATTGAAAATACCTGGTAATATAACGTAATATGCAGTGTATCATTGAAAATACCTTATAATATAACGTAATATGCAGTGTATCATTGAAAATACCTTATAATATAACGTAATATGCAGTGTATCATTGAAAATACCTTACGATATAACGTAATCTGCAGTGTATCATTGAAAATACCTTATATCATATCGTAATATGCAGTGTATCATAGAAAATACCTTATAATATAACGTAATATGAAGTGTATCATTGAAAATACCTTATAATATAACGTAATATGCAGTGTATCATTGAAAATACCTTATATCATATCGTAATATGCAGTGTATCATTGAAAATACCTTATAATATAACGTAATATGCAGTGTATCATAGAAAATACCATGTAATATAACGTAATATACAGTGTATCATTGAAAATACCTTATAATATAACGTAATATGCAGTGTATCATTGAAAATACCTTCTAATATATCGTAGTTTATAATTGAAAATACCTTATAATATAACGTAATATGCAGTGTATCATTGAAAATACCTTATAATATAGCGTAATATCCTGTGTATCATTGAAAATACCTTATAATATAACGTAATATGCAGTGTATCATTGAAAATACCTTATAATATAACGTAATATGCAGTGTATCATAGAAAATACCATGTAATATACAGTGTATCATTGAAAATACCTTATAATATAACGTAATATGCAGTGTATCAATGAAAATACCTTATAATATAACGTAATATGCTGTGTATCATTGAAAATACCTTACGATATAACGTAATATGCAGTGTATCATTGAAAATACCTTATAACATATCGTAATATGCAGTGTATCATTGAAAATACCTTATAATATAACGTAATATGCAGTGTGTCATTGAAAATACCTTCTAATATATCGTAGTTTATCATTGAAAATACCTTATAATATAACGTAATATACAGTGTATCATTGAAAATACCTTATAACATATCGTAATATGCAGTGTATCATTGAAAATACCTTATAATATAACGTAATATGCAGTGTATCATTGAAAATACCATGTAATATAACGTAATATGCAGTGTACCATTGAAAATACCTTATAACATATCGTAATTTGTAGTGTATCTTTGATAATACCTTATAATATAACTTAATATGCATTGTATCATTGAAAATACCTGGTAATATAACGTAATATGCAGTGTATCATTGAAAATACCTTATAATATAACGTAATATGCAGTGTATCATTGAAAATACCTTATAATATAACGTAATATGCAGTGTATCATTGAAAATACCTTACGATATAACGTAATATGCAGTGTATCATTGAAAATACCTTATATCATATCGTAATATGCAGTGTATCATAGAAAATACCTTATAATATAACGTAATATGAAGTGTATCATTGAAAATACCTTATAATATAACGTAATATGCAGTGTATCATTGAAAATAACTTATATCATATCGTAATATGCAGTGTATCATTGAAAATACCTTATAATATAACGTAATATGCAGTGTATCATAGAAAATACCATGTAATATAACGTAATATACAGTGTATCATTGAAAATACCTTATAATATAACGTAATATGCAGTGTATCATTGAAAATACCTTCTAATATATCGTAGTTTATAATTGAAAATACCTTATAATATAACGTAATATGCAGTGTATCATTGAAAATACCTTATAATATAGCGTAATATCCTGTGTATCATTGAAAATACCTTATAATATAACGTAATATGCAGTGTATCATTGAAAATACCTTATAATATAACGTAATATGCAGTGTATCATTGAAAATAACTTACGATATAACGTAATATGCAGTGTATCATTGAAAATACCTTATATCATATCGTAATATGCAGTGTATCATTGAAAATACCTTATAATATAACGTAATATGCAGTGTATCATTGAAAATACCTTATAATATATCGTAGTTTATCATTGAAAATACCTTATAATATAACGTAATATGCAGTGTATCATTGAAAATACCTTCTAATATATCGTAGTTTATCATTGAAAATACCTTATAATATAACGTAATATGCAGTGTATCATTGAAAATACCTTATAATATAGCGTAATATCCTGTGTATCATTGAAAATACCTTATAATATAACGTAATATGCAGTGTATCATTGAAAATACCTTATAATATAACGTAATATGCAGTGTATCATTGAAAATAACTTACGATATAACGTAATATGCAGTGTATCATTGAAAATACCTTATATCATATCGTAATATGCAGTGTATCATTGAAAATACCTTATAATATAACGTAATATGCAGTGTATCATAGAAAATACCATGTAATATAACGTAATATACAGTGTATCATTGAAAATACCTTATAATATAACGTAATATGCATTGTATCATTGAAAATACCTGGTAATATAACGTAATATGCAGTGTATCATTGAAAATACCTTATAATATAACGTAATATGCAGTGTATCATTGAAAATACCTTATAATATATCGTAGTTTATCATTGAAAATACCTTATAATATAACGTAATATGCAGTGTATCATTGAAAATACCTTCTAATATATCGTAGTTTATCATTGAAAATACCTTATAATATAACGTAATATGCAGTGTATCATTGAAAATACCTTCTAATATATCGTAGTTTATCATTGAAAATACGTTATAATATAACGTAATATGCAGTGTATCATTGAAAATACCTTATAATATAACGTAATATACAGTGTATCATTGAAAATACCTTATAACATATCGTAATATGCAGTGTATCATTGAAAATACCTTATAATATAACGTAATATGCAGTGTATCATTGAAAATACCATGTAATATAACGTAATATGCAGTGTACCATTGAAAATACCTTATAACATATCGTAATTTGTAGTGTATCTTTGATAATACCTTATAATATAACGTAATATGCATTGTATCATTGAAAATACCTGGTAATATAACGTAATATGCAGTGTATCATTGAAAATACCTTATAATATAACGTAATATGCAGTGTATCATTGAAAATACCTTATAATATAACGTAATATGCAGTGTATCATTGAAAATACCTTACGATATAACGTAATCTGCAGTGTATCATTGAAAATACCTTATATCATATCGTAATATGCAGTGTATCATTGAAAATACCTTATAATATAACGTAATATGCAGTGTATCATTGAAAATACCTTATAATATAACGTAATATGCAGTGTATCATTGAAAATACCTTATATCATATCGTAATATGCAGTGTATCATTGAAAATACCTTATAATATAACGTAATATGCAGTGTATCATAGAAAATACCATGTAATATAACGTAATATACAGTGTATCATTGAAAATACCTTATAATATAACGTAATATGCAGTGTATCATTGAAAATACCTTCTAATATATCGTAGTTTATAATTGAAAATACCTTATAATATAACGTAATATGCAGTGTATCATTGAAAATACCTTATAATATAGCGTAATATCCTGTGTATCATTGAAAATACCTTATAATATAACGTAATATGCAGTGTATCATTGAAAATACCTTATAATATAACGTAATATGCAGTGTATCATAGAAAATACCATGTAATATACAGTGTATCATTGAAAATACCTTATAATATAACGTAATATGCAGTGTATCAATGAAAATACCTTATAATATAACGTAATATGCTGTGTATCATTGAAAATACCTTACGATATAACGTAATATGCAGTGTATCATTGAAAATACCTTATAACATATCGTAATATGCAGTGTATCATTGAAAATACCTTATAATATAACGTAATATGCAGTGTGTCATTGAAAATACCTTCTAATATATCGTAGTTTATCATTGAAAATACCTTATAATATAACGTAATATAAAGTGTATCATTGAAAATACCTTATAACATATCGTAATATGCAGTGTATCATTGAAAATACCTTATAATATAACGTAATATGCAGTGTATCATTGAAAATACCATGTAATATAACGTAATATGCAGTGTACCATTGAAAATACCTTATAACATATCGTAATTTGTAGTGTATCTTTGATAATACCTTATAATATAACTTAATATGCATTGTATCATTGAAAATACCTGGTAATATAACGTAATATGCAGTGTATCATTGAAAATACCTTATAATATAACGTAATATGCAGTGTATCATTGAAAATACCTTATAATATAACGTAATATGCAGTGTATCATTGAAAATACCTTACGATATAACGTAATATGCAGTGTATCATTGAAAATACCTTATATCATATCGTAATATGCAGTGTATCATAGAAAATACCTTATAATATAACGTAATATGAAGTGTATCATTGAAAATACCTTATAATATAACGTAATATGCAGTGTATCATTGAAAATACCTTATATCATATCGTAATATGCAGTGTATCATTGAAAATACCTTATAATATAACGTAATATGCAGTGTATCATAGAAAATACCATGTAATATAACGTAATATACAGTGTATCATTGAAAATACCTTATAATATAACGTAATATGCAGTGTATCATTGAAAATACCTTCTAATATATCGTAGTTTATAATTGAAAATACCTTATAATATAACGTAATATGCAGTGTATCATTGAAAATACCTTATAATATAGCGTAATATCCTGTGTATCATTGAAAATACCTTATAATATAACGTAATATGCAGTGTATCATTGAAAATACCTTATAATATAACGTAATATGCAGTGTATCATTGAAAATAACTTACGATATAACGTAATATGCAGTGTATCATTGAAAATACCTTATATCATATCGTAATATGCAGTGTATCATTGAAAATACCTTATAATATAACGTAATATGCAGTGTGTCATTGAAAATACCTTCTAATATATCGTAGTTTATCATTGAAAATACCTTATAATATAACGTAATATGCAGTGTATCATTGAAAATACCTTATAACATATCGTAATATGCAGTGTATCATTGAAAATACCATGTAATATAACGTAATATGCAGTGTATCATTGAAAATACCTTCTAATATATCGTAGTTTATCATTGAAAATACCTTATAATATAACGTAATATGCATTGTATCATTGAAAATACCTGGTAATATAACGTAATATGCAGTGTATCATTGAAAATACCTTATAATATAACGTAATATGCAGTGTATCATTGAAAATACCTTATAATATAACGTAATATGCAGTGTATCATTGAAAATACCTTACGATATAACGTAATATGCAGTGTATCATTGAAAATACCTTATATCATATCGTAATATGCAGTGTATCATAGAAAATACCTTATAATATAACGTAATATGAAGTGTATCATTGAAAATACCTTATAATATAACGTAATATGCAGTGTATCATTGAAAATACCTTATATCATATCGTAATATGCAGTGTATCATTGAAAATACCTTATAATATAACGTAATATGCAGTGTATCATAGAAAATACCATGTAATATAACGTAATATACAGTGTATCATTGAAAATACCTTATAATATAACGTAATATGCAGTGTATCATTGAAAATACCTTCTAATATATCGTAGTTTATAATTGAAAATACCTTATAATATAACGTAATATGCAGTGTATCATTGAAAATACCTTATAATATAGCGTAATATCCTGTGTATCATTGAAAATACCTTATAATATAACGTAATATGCAGTGTATCATTGAAAATACCTTATAATATAACGTAATATGCAGTGTATCATTGAAAATAACTTACGATATAACGTAATATGCAGTGTATCATTGAAAATACCTTATATCATATCGTAATATGCAGTGTATCATTGAAAATACCTTATAATATAACGTAATATGCAGTGTGTCATTGAAAATACCTTCTAATATATCGTAGTTTATCATTGAAAATACCTTATAATATAACGTAATATGCAGTGTATCATTGAAAATACCTTATAACATATCGTAATATGCAGTGTATCATTGAAAATACCATGTAATATAACGTAATATGCAGTGTATCATTGAAAATACCTTCTAATATATCGTAGTTTATCATTGAAAATACCTTATAATATAACGTAATATGCAGTGTATCATTGAAAATACCTTATAATATAACGTAATATGCAGTGTATCATTGAAAATACCTTACGATATAACGTAATATGCAGTGTATCATTGAAAATACCTTATATCATATCGTAATATGCAGTGTATCATTGAAAATACCTTATAATATAACGTAATATGCAGTGTATCATTGAAAATACCATGTAATATAACGTAATATGCAGTGTACCATTGAAAATACCTTATAACATATCGTAATTTGTAGTGTATCTTTGAAAATACCTTATAATATAACGTAAAATGCAGTGTATCATTGAAAATACCTTATAATATAACGTAATATGCAGTGTATCATTGAAAATACCTTCTAATATATCGTAGTTTATCATTGAAAATACGTTATAATATAACGTAATATGCAGTGTATCATTGAAAATACCTTATAATATAACGTAATATACAGTGTATCATTGAAAATACCTTATAACATATCGTAATATGCAGTGTATCATTGAAAATACCTTATAATATAACGTAATATGCAGTGTATCATTGAAAATACCATGTAATATAACGTAATATGCAGTGTACCATTGAAAATACCTTATAACATATCGTAATTTGTAGTGTATCTTTGATAATACCTTATAATATAACGTAATATGCATTGTATCATTGAAAATACCTGGTAATATAACGTAATATGCAGTGTATCATTGAAAATACCATGTAATATAACGTAATATGCAGTGTATCATTGAAAATACATTATAACATATCGTAATTTGTAGTGTATCTTTGAAAATACCTTATAATATAACGTAATATGCAGTGTATCATTGAAAATACCTTATAATATAACGTAATATGCAGTGTATCATTGAAAATACCTTCTAATATATCGTAGTTTATCATTGAAAATACCTTATAATATAACGTAATATGCAGTGTATCATTGAAAATACCTTCTAATATATCGTAGTTTATCATTGAAAATACCTTCTAATATATCGTAGTTTATCATTGAAAATACCTTATATCATATCGTAATTTGTAGTGTATCTTTGATAATACCTTATAATATAACGTAATATGCATTGTATCATTGAAAATACCTGGTAATATAACGTAATATGCAGTGTATCATTGAAAATACTTTATAATATAACGTAATATGCAGTGTATCATTGAAAATACCTTACGATATAACGTAATATGCAGTGTTTCATTGAAAATACCTTATATCATATGGTAATATGCAGTGTATCATTGAAAATACCTTATAATATAACGTAATATACAGTGTATCATTGAAAATACCTTATAACATATCGTAATATGCAGTGTATCATTGAAAATACCTAATAATATAACGTAATATGCAGTGTATCATTGAAAATACCATGTAATATAACGTAATATGCAGTGTACCATTGAAAATACCTTATAACATATCGTAATTTGTAGTGTATCTTTGATAATACCTTATAATATAACGTAATATGCATTGTATCATTGAAAATACCTGGTAATATAACGTAATATGCAGTGTATCATTGAAAATACCTTCTAATATATCGTAGTTTATCATTGAAAATACGTTATAATATAACGTAATATGCAGTGTATCATTGAAAATACCTTATAATATAACGTAATATACAGTGTATCATTGAAAATACCTTATAACATATCGTAATATGCAGTGTATCATTGAAAATACCTTATAATATAACGTAATATGCAGTGTATCATTGAAAATACCATGTAATATAACGTAATATGCAGTGTACCATTGAAAATACCTTATAACATATCGTAATTTGTAGTGTATCTTTGATAATACCTTATAATATAACGTAATATGCATTGTATCATTGAAAATACCTGGTAATATAACGTAATATGCAGTGTATCATTGAAAATACCTTATAATATAACGTAATATGCAGTGTATCATTGAAAATACCTTATAATATAACGTAATATGCAGTGTATCATTGAAAATACCTTACGATATAACGTAATATGCAGTGTATCATTGAAAATACCTTCTAATATATCGTAGTTTATAATTGAAAATACCTTATAATATAACGTAATATGCAGTGTATCATTGAAAATACCTTATAATATAGCGTAATATCCTGTGTATCATTGAAAATACCTTATAATATAACGTAATATGCAGTGTATCATTGAAAATACCTTATAATATAACGTAATATGCAGTGTATCATTGAAAATAACTTACGATATAACGTAATATGCAGTGTATCATTGAAAATACCTTATATCATATCGTAATATGCAGTGTATCATTGAAAATACCTTATAATATAACGTAATATGCAGTGTATCATTGAAAATACCTTCTAATATATCGTAGTTTATCATTGAAAATACCTTATAATATAACGTAATATGCAGTGTATCATTGAAAATACCTTATAACATATCGTAATATGCAGTGTATCATTGAAAATACCATGTAATATAACGTAATATGCAGTGTATCATTGAAAATACCTTCTAATATATCGTAGTTTATCATTGAAAATACCTTATAATATAACGTAATATGCAGTGTATCATTGAAAATACCTTATAATATAACGTAATATGCAGTGTATCATTGAAAATACCATGTAATATAACGTAATATGCAGTGTACCATTGAAAATACCTTATAACATATCGTAATTTGTAGTGTATCTTTGATAATACCTTATAATATAACGTAATATGCATTGTATCATTGAAAATACCTGGTAATATAACGTAATATGCAGTGTATCATTGAAAATACCATGTAATATAACGTAATATGCAGTGTATCATTGAAAATACATTATAACATATCGTAATTTGTAGTGTATCTTTGAAAATACCTTATAATATAACGTAATATGCAGTGTATCATTGAAAATACCTTATAATATAACGTAATATGCAGTGTATCATTGAAAATACCTTCTAATATATCGTAGTTTATCATTGAAAATACCTTATAATATAACGTAATATGCAGTGTATCATTGAAAATACCTTCTAATATATCGTAGTTTATCATTGAAAATACCTTCTAATATATCGTAGTTTATCATTGAAAATACCTTATATCATATCGTAATTTGTAGTGTATCTTTGATAATACCTTATAATATAACGTAATATGCATTGTATCATTGAAAATACCTGGTAATATAACGTAATATGCAGTGTATCATTGAAAATACTTTATAATATAACGTAATATGCAGTGTATCATTGAAAATACCTTACGATATAACGTAATATGCAGTGTTTCATTGAAAATACCTTATATCATATGGTAATATGCAGTGTATCATTGAAAATACCTTATAATATAACGTAATATACAGTGTATCATTGAAAATACCTTATAACATATCGTAATATGCAGTGTATCATTGAAAATACCTAATAATATAACGTAATATGCAGTGTATCATTGAAAATACCATGTAATATAACGTAATATGCAGTGTACCATTGAAAATACCTTATAACATATCGTAATTTGTAGTGTATCTTTGATAATACCTTATAATATAACGTAATATGCATTGTATCATTGAAAATACCTGGTAATATAACGTAATATGCAGTGTATCATTGAAAATACCTTCTAATATATCGTAGTTTATCATTGAAAATACCTCATAATATAACGTAATATGCAGTGTATCATTGAAAATACCATGTAATATAACGTAATATGCAGTGTATCATTGAAAATACCATGTAATATAACGTAATATGCAGTGTATCATTGAAAATACATTATAACATATCGTAATTTGTAGTGTATCTTTGAAAATACCTTATAATATAACGTAATATGCAGTGTATCATTGAAAATACCTTATAATATAACGTAATATGCAGTGTATCATTGAAAATACCTTCTAATATATCGTAGTTTATCATTGAAAATACCTTATAATATAACGTAATATGCAGTGTATCATTGAAAATACCTTCTAATATATCGTAGTTTATCATTGAAAATACCTTCTAATATATCGTAGTTTATCATTGAAAATACCTTATATCATATCGTAATTTGTAGTGTATCTTTGATAATACCTTATAATATAACGTAATATGCATTGTATCATTGAAAATACCTGGTAATATAACGTAATATGCAGTGTATCATTGAAAATACCTTATAATATAACGTAATATGCAGTGTATCATTGAAAATACCTTACGATATAACGTAATATGCAGTGTTTCATTGAAAATACCTTATATCATATGGTAATATGCAGTGTATCATTGAAAATACCTTATAATATAACGTAATATACAGTGTATCATTGAAAATACCTTATAACATATCGTAATATGCAGTGTATCATTGAAAATACCTAATAATATAACGTAATATGCAGTGTATCATTGAAAATACCATGTAATATAACGTAATATGCAGTGTACCATTGAAAATACCTTATAACATATCGTAATTTGTAGTGTATCTTTGATAATACCTTATAATATAACGTAATATGCATTGTATCATTGAAAATACCTGGTAATATAACGTAATATGCAGTGTATCATTGAAAATACCTTATAATATAACGTAATATGCAGTGTATCATTGAAAATACCTTACGATATAACGTAATATGCAGTGTATCATTGAAAATACCTTATAATATAACGTAATATGCAGTGTATCATTGAAAATACCTTATAACATATCCTAATATGCAGTGTATCTTAGAAAATACCTTATGATATAACGTAATATGCAGTGTATCATTGAAAATACCTTATAATATAACGTAATATGCAGTGTATCATTGAAAATACCTTATAATATAACGTAATATGCAGTGTATCATAGAAAATACCATGTAATATACAGTGTATCATTGAAAATACCTTATAATATAACGTAATATGCAGTGTATCAATGAAAATACCTTATAATATAACGTAATATGCAGTGTATCATTGAAAATACCTTATATCATATCGTAATATGCAGTGTATAATTGAAAATACCTTATAATATAACGTAATATGCAGTGTGTCATTGAAAATACCTTCTAATATATCGTAGTTTATCATTGAAAATACCTTATAATATAACGTAATATGCAGTGTATCATTGAAAATACCTTATAATATAACGTAATATACAGTGTATCATTGAAAATACCTTATAACATATCGTAATATGCAGTGTATCATTGAAAATACCTAATAATATAACGTAATATGCAGTGTATCATTGAAAATACCATGTAATATAACGTAATATGCAGTGTACCATTGAAAATACCTTATAACATATCGTAATTTGTAGTGTATCTTTGATAATACCTTATAATATAACGTAATATGCATTGTATCATTGAAAATACCTGGTAATATAACGTAATATGCAGTGTATCATTGAAAATACCTTATAATATAACGTAATATGCAGTGTATCATTGAAAATACCTTATAATATAACGTAATATGCAGTGTATCATTGAAAATACCTTACGATATAACGTAATATGCAGTGTATCATTGAAAATACCTTATAATATAACGTAATATGCAGTGTATCATTGAAAATACCTTCTAATATATCGTAGTTTATCATTGAAAATACCTTATAATATAACGTAATATGCAGTGTATCATTGAAAATACCTTCTAATATATCGTAGTTTATCATTGAAAATACCTTATAATATAACGTAATATGCAGTGTATCATTGAAAATACCTTATAATATAACGTAATATGCAGTGTATCATTGAAAATACCTTATAACATATCGTAATATGCAGTGTATCATTAAAAATACCTGGTAATATAACGTAATATGCAGTGTATCATTGAAAATACCTTATAATATAACGTAATATGCAGTGTATCATTGAAAATACCATGTAATATAACGTAATATGCAGTGTAGCATTGAAAATACCTTATAATATATCGTAATATGCAGTGTATCATTGAAAATACCTTATAATATAACGTAATATGCAGTGTATCATTGAAAATACCTTCTAATATATCGTAGTTTATCATTGAAAATACCTTATAATATAACGTAATATGCAGTGTATCATTGAAAATACCTTCTAATATATCGTAGTTTATCATTGAAAATACCTTATAATATAACGTAATATGCAGTGTATCATTGAAAATACCTTCTAATATATCGTAGTTTATCATTGAAAATACGTTATAATATAACGTAATATGCAGTGTATCATTGAAAATACCTTATAATATAACGTAATATACAGTGTATCATTGAAAATACCTTATAACATATCGTAATATGCAGTGTATCATTGAAAATACCTTATAATATAACGTAATATGCAGTGTATCATTGAAAATACCATGTAATATAACGTAATATGCAGTGTACCATTGAAAATACCTTATAACATATCGTAATATGCAGTGTATCATTGAAAATACCTTATAATATAACGTAATATGCAGTGTATCATTGAAAATACCTTACGATATAACGTAATATGCAGTGTATCATTGAAAATACCTTATATCATATCGTAATATGCAGTGTATCATTGAAAATACCTTATAATATAACGTAATATGAAGTGTATCATTGAAAATACCTTATAATATAACGTAATATGCAGTGTATCATTGAAAATACCTTCTAATATATCGTAGTTTATCATTGAAAATACCTTATAATATAACGTAATATGCAGTGTATCATTGAAAATACCTTATAATATAACGTAATATGCAGTGTATCATTGAAAATACCTTATAACATATCGTAATATGCAGTGTATCATTGAAAATACCTGGTAATATAACGTAATATGCAGTGTATCATTGAAAATACCTTATAATATAACGTAATATGCAGTGTATCATTGAAAATACCATGTAATATAACGTAATATGCAGTGTAGCATTGAAAATACCTTATAATATATCGTAATATGCAGTGTATCATTGAAAATACCTTATAATATAACGTAATATGCAGTGTATCATTGAAAATACCTTATATCATATCGTAATATGCAGTGTATCATTGAAAATACCTTATAATATAACGTAATATGCAGTGTATCATAGAAAATACCATGTAATATAACGTAATATACAGTGTATCATTGAAAATACCTTATAATATAACGTAATATGCAGTGTATCATTGAAAATACCTTCTAATATATCGTAGTTTATAATTGAAAATACCTTATAATATAACGTAATATGCATTGTATCATTGAAAATACCTTATAATATAGCGTAATATCATATGTATCATTGAAAATACCTTATAATATAACGTAATATGCAGTGTATCATTGAAAATACCTTATAATATAACGTAATATGCAGTGTATCATTGAAAATAACTTACGATATAACGTAATATGCAGTGTATCATTGAAAATACCTTACGATATAACGTAATATGCAGTGTATCATAGAAAATACCATGTAATATAACGTAATATACAGTGTATCATTGAAAATACCTTATAATATAACGTAATATGCAGTGTATCATAGAAAATACCATGTAATATAACGTAATATACAGTGTATCATTGAAAATACCTTATAATATAACGTAATATGCAGTGTATCATTGAAAATACCTTCTAATATATCGTAGTTTATAATTGAAAATACCTTATAATATAACGTAATATGCATTGTATCATTGAAAATACCTTATAATATAGCGTAATATCATATGTATCATTGAAAATACCTTATAATATAACGTAATATGCAGTGTATCATTGAAAATACCTTATAATATAACGTAATATGCAGTGTATCATTGAAAATAACTTATAACATATCGTAATATGCAGTGTATCATTAAAAATACCTGGTAATATAACGTAATATGCAGTGTATCATTGAAAATACCTTATATCATATCGTAATATGCAGTGTATCATAGAAAATACCTTATAATATAACGTAATATGAAGTGTATCATTGAAAATACCTTATAATATAACGTAATATGCAGTGTATCATTGAAAATACCTTCTAATATATCGTAGTTTATCATTGAAAATACCTTATAATATAACGTAATATGCAGTGTATCATTGAAAATACCTTCTAATATATCGTAGTTTATCATTGAAAATACCTTATAATATAACGTAATATGCAGTGTATCATTGAAAATACCTTATAATATAACGTAATATACAGTGTATCATTGAAAATACCTTATAACATATCGTAATATGCAGTGTATCATTAAAAATACCTGGTAATATAACGTAATATGCAGTGTATCATTGAAAATACCTTATAATATAATGTAATATGCAGTGTTTCATTGTAAATGACATATAATATAACGTAATATGCAGTGTAGCATTGAAAATACCTTATAATATATCGTAATATGCAGTGTATCATTGAAAATACCTTATAATATAACGTAATATGCAGTGTATCATTGAAAATACCTTCTAATATATCGTAGTTTATCATTGAAAATACCTTATAATATAACGTAATATGCAGTGTATCATAGAAAATACCATGTAATATACAGTGTATCATTGAAAATACCTTATAATATAACGTAATATGCAGTGTATCAATGAAAATACCTTATAATATAACGTAATATGCAGTGTATCATTGAAAATACCTTCTAATATATCGTAGTTTATAATTGAAAATACCTTATAATATAACGTAATATGCAGTGTATCATTGAAAATACCTTATAATATAGCGTAATATCCTGTGTATCATTGAAAATACCTTATAATATAACGTAATATGCAGTGTATCATTGAAAATACCTTATAATATAACGTAATATGCAGTGTATCATTGAAAATAACTTACGATATAACGTAATATGCAGTGTATCATTGAAAATACCTTACGATATAACGTAATATGCAGTGTATCATTGAAAATACCTTATATCATATCGTAATATGCAGTGTATCATTGAAAATACCTTATAATATAACGTAATATGCAGTGTGTCATTGAAAATACCTTCTAATATATCGTAGTTTATCATTGAAAATACGTTATAATATAACGTAATATGCAGTGTATCATTGAAAATACCTTATAATATAACGTAATATGCAGTGTATCATTGAAAATACCTTACGATATAACGTAATATGCAGTGTATCATTGAAAATACCTTATAATATAACGTAATATGCAGTGTATCATTGAAAATACCTTCTAATATATCGTAGTTTATCATTGAAAATACCTTATAATATAACGTAATATGCAGTGTATCATTGAAAATACCTTCTAATATATCGTAGTTTATCATTGAAAATACCTTATAATATAACGTAATATGCAGTGTATCATTGAAAATACCTTATAATATAACGTAATATACAGTGTATCATTGAAAATACCTTATAACATATCGTAATATGCAGTGTATCATTAAAAATACCTGGTAATATAACGTAATATGCAGTGTATCATTGAAAATACCTTATAATATAACGTAATATGCAGTGTATCATTGAAAATACCATGTAATATAACGTAATATGCAGTGTAGCATTGAAAATACCTTATAATATATCGTAATATGCAGTGTATCATTGAAAATACCTTATAATATAACGTAATATGCAGTGTATCATTGAAAATACCTTCTAATATATCGTAGTTTATCATTGAAAATACCTTATAATATAACGTAATATGCAGTGTATCATTGAAAATACCTTCTAATATATCGTAGTTTATCATTGAAAATACCTTATAATATAACGTAATATGCAGTGTATCATTGAAAATACCTTCTAATATATCGTAGTTTATCATTGAAAATACGTTATAATATAACGTAATATGCAGTGTATCATTGAAAATACCTTATAATATAACGTAATATACAGTGTATCATTGAAAATACCTTATAACATATCGTAATATGCAGTGTATCATTGAAAATACCTTATAATATAACGTAATATGCAGTGTATCATTGAAAATACCATGTAATATAACGTAATATGCAGTGTACCATTGAAAATACCTTATAACATATCGTAATATGCAGTGTATCTTAGAAAATACCTTATGATATAACGTAATATGCAGTGTATCATTGAAAATACCTTACGATATAACGTAATATGCAGTGTATCATTGAAAATACCTTATATCATATCGTAATATGCAGTGTATCATAGAAAATACCTTATAACATATCCTAATATGCAGTGTATCATTGAAAATACCTTATAATATAACGTAATATTTGCAGTGTATCATTGAAAATACCTTCTAATATATCGTAGTTTATCATTGAAAATACCTTATAATATAACGTAATATGCAGTGTATCATTGAAAATACCTTATAATATAACGTAATATACAGTGTATCATTGAAAATACCTTATAACATATCGTAATATGCAGTGTATCATTAAAAATACCTGGTAATATAACGTAATATGCAGTGTATCATTGAAAATACCTTATAATATAACGTAATATGCAGTGTATCATTGAAAATACCATGTAATATAACGTAATATGCAGTGTAGCATTGAAAATACCTTATAATATATCGTAATATGCAGTGTATCATTGAAAATACCTTATAATATAACGTAATATGCAGTGTATCATTGAAAATACCTTATATCATATCGTAATATGCAGTGTATCATTGAAAATACCTTATAATATAACGTAATATGCAGTGTATCATAGAAAATACCATGTAATATAACGTAATATACAGTGTATCATTGAAAATACCTTATAATATAACGTAATATGCAGTGTATCATTGAAAATACCTTCTAATATATCGTAGTGTATAATTGAAAATACCTTATAATATAACGTAATATGCATTGTATCATTGAAAATACCTTATAATATAGCGTAATATCATATGTATCATTGAAAATACCTTATAATATAACGTAATATGCAGTGTATCATTGAAAATACCTTATAATATAACGTAATATGCAGTGTATCATTGAAAATACCTTACGATATAACGTAATATGCAGTGTATCATTGAAAATACCTTACGATATAACGTAATATGCAGTGTATCATAGAAAATACCATGTAATATAACGTAATATACAGTGTATCATTGAAAATACCTTATAATATAACGTAATATGCAGTGTATCATAGAAAATACCATGTAATATAACGTAATATACAGTGTATCATTGAAAATACCTTATAATATAACGTAATATGCAGTGTATCATTGAAAATACCTTCTAATATATCGTAGTTTATAATTGAAAATACCTTATAATATAACGTAATATGCATTGTATCATTGAAAATACCTTATAATATAGCGTAATATCATATGTATCATTTAAAATACCTTATAATATAACGTAATATGCAGTGTATCATTGAAAATACCTTATAATATAACGTAATATGCAGTGTATCATTGAAAATAACTTATAACATATCGTAATATGCAGTGTATCATTAAAAATACCTGGTAATATAACGTAATATGCAGTGTATCATTGAAAATACCTTATATCATATCGTAATATGCAGTGTATCATAGAAAATACCTTATAATATAACGTAATATGAAGTGTATCATTGAAAATACCTTATAATATAACGTAATATGCAGTGTATCATTGAAAATACCTTCTAATATATCGTAGTTTATCATTGAAAATACCTTATAATATAACGTAATATGCAGTGTATCATTGAAAATACCTTCTAATATATCGTAGTTTATCATTGAAAATACCTTATAATATAACGTAATATGCAGTGTATCATTGAAAATACCTTATAATATAACGTAATATACAGTGTATCATTGAAAATACCTTATAACATATCGTAATATGCAGTGTATCATTAAAAATACCTGGTAATATAACGTAATATGCAGTGTATCATTGAAAATACCTTATAATATAACGTAATATGCAGTGTATCATTGAAAATACCATGTAATATAACGTAATATGCAGTGTAGCATTGAAAATACCTTATAATATATCGTAATATGCAGTGTATCATTGAAAATACCTTATAATATAACGTAATATGCAGTGTATCATTGAAAATACCTTCTAATATATCGTAGTTTATCATTGAAAATACCTTATAATATAACGTAATATGCAGTGTATCATAGAAAATACCATGTAATATACAGTGTATCATTGAAAATACCTTATAATATAACGTAATATGCAGTGTATCATTGAAAATAACTTACGATATAACGTAATATGCAGTGTATCATTGAAAATATCTTACGATATAACGTAATATGCAGTGTATCATTGAAAATACCTTACGATATAACGTAATATGCAGTGTATCATTGAAAATACCTTATATCATATCGTAATATGCAGTGTATCATTGAAAATACCTTATAATATAACGTAATATGCAGTGTGTCATTGAAAATACCTTCTAATATATCGTAGTTTATCATTGAAAATACCTTATAATATAACGTAATATGCAGTGTATCATTGAAAATACCTTATAATATAACGTAATATACAGTGTATCATTGAAAATACCTTATAACATATCGTAATATGCAGTGTATCATTGAATATACCTAATAATATAACGTAATATGCAGTGTATCATTGAAAATACCATGTAATATAACGTAATATGCAGTGTACCATTGAAAATACCTTATAACATATCGTAATTTGTAGTGTATCTTTGATAATACCTTATAATATAACGTAATATGCATTGTATCATTGAAAATACCTGGTAATATAACGTAATATGCAGTGTATCATTGAAAATACCTTATAATATAACGTAATATGCAGTGTATCATTGAAAATACCTTATAATATAACGTAATATGCAGTGTATCATTGAAAATACCTTACGATATAACGTAATATGCAGTGTATCATTGAAAATACCTTATAATATAACGTAATATGCAGTGTATCATTGAAAATACCTTCTAATATATCGTAGTTTATCATTGAAAATACCTTATAATATAACGTAATATGCAGTGTATCATTGAAAATACCTTCTAATATATCGTAGTTTATCATTGAAAATACCTTATAATATAACGTAATATGCAGTGTATCATTGAAAATACCTTACGATATAACGTAATATGCAGTGTATCATTGAAAATACCTTATAATATAACGTAATATGCAGTGTATCATTGAAAATACCTTATAACATATCCTAATATGCAGTGTATCTTAGAAAATACCTTATGATATAACGTAATATGCAGTGTATCATTGAAAATACCTTATAATATAACGTAATATGCAGTGTATCATTGAAAATACCTTATAATATAACGTAATATGCAGTGTATCATAGAAAATACCATGTAATATACAGTGTATCATTGAAAATACCTTATAATATAACGTAATATGCAGTGTATCAATGAAAATACCTTATAATATAACGTAATATGCAGTGTATCATTGAAAATACCTTCTAATATATCGTAGTTTATCATTGAAAATACCTTATAATATAACGTAATATGCAGTGTATCATTGAAAATACCTTATAATATAGCGTAATATCCTGTGTATCATTGAAAATACCTTATAATATAACGTAATATGCAGTGTATCATTGAAAATACCTTATAATATAACGTAATATGCAGTGTATCATTGAAAATAACTTACGATATAACGTAATATGCAGTGTATCATTGAAAATACCTTACGATATAACGTAATATGCAGTGTATCATTGAAAATACCTTATATCATATCGTAATATGCAGTGTATCATTGAAAATACCTTATAATATAACGTAATATGCAGTGTGTCATTGAAAATACCTTCTAATATATCGTAGTTTATCATTGAAAATACCTTATAATATAACGTAATATGCAGTGTATCATTGAAAATACCTTATAATATAACGTAATATACAGTGTATCATTGAAAATACCTTATAACATATCGTAATATGCAGTGTATCATTGAATATACCTAATAATATAACGTAATATGCAGTGTATCATTGAAAATACCATGTAATATAACGTAATATGCAGAGTACCATTGAAAATACCTTATAACATATCGTAATTTGTAGTGTATCTTTGATAATACCTTATAATATAACGTAATATGCATTGTATCATTGAAAATACCTGGTAATATAACGTAATATGCAGTGTATCATTGAAAATACCTTATAATATAACGTAATATACAGTGTATCATTGAAAATACCTTATAACATATCGTAATATGCAGTGTATCATTGAATATACCTAATAATATAACGTAATATGCAGTGTATCATTGAAAATACCATGTAATATAACGTAATATGCAGTGTACCATTGAAAATACTTTATAACATATCGTAATTTGTAGTGTATCTTTGATAATACCTTATAATATAACGTAATATGCATTGTATCATTGAAAATACCTGGTAATATAACGTAATATGCAGTGTATCATTGAAAATACCTTATAATATAACGTAATATGCAGTGTATCATAGAAAATACCATGTAATATAACGTAATATACAGTGTATCATTGAAAATACCTTATAATATAACGTAATATGCAGTGTATCATTGAAAATACCTTCTAATATATCGTAGTTTATAATTGAAAATACCTTATAATATAACGTAATATGCATTGTATCATTGAAAATACCTTATAATATAGCGTAATATCATATGTATCATTGAAAATACCTTATAATATAACGTAATATGCAGTGTATCATTGAAAATACCTTATAATATAACGTAATATGCAGTGTATCATTGAAAATAACTGACGATATAACGTAATATGCAGTGTATCATTGAAAATACCTTACGATATAACGTAATATGCAGTGTATCATAGAAAATACCATGTAATATAACGTAATATACAGTGTATCATTGAAAATACCTTATAATATAACGTAATATGCAGTGTATCATAGAAAATACCATGTAATATAACGTAATATACAGTGTATCATTGAAAATACCTTATAATATAACGTAATATGCAGTGTATCATTGAAAATACCTTCTAATATATCGTAGTTTATAATTGAAAATACCTTATAATATAACGTAATATGCATTGTATCATTGAAAATACCTTATAATATAGCGTAATATCATATGTATCATTGAAAATACCTTATAATATAACGTAATATGCAGTGTATCATTGAAAATACCTTATAATATAACGTAATATGCAGTGTATCATTGAAAATAACTTATAACATATCGTAATATGCAGTGTATCATTAAAAATACCTGGTAATATAACGTAATATGCAGTGTATCATTGAAAATACCTTATATCATATCGTAATATGCAGTGTATCATAGAAAATACCTTATAATATAACGTAATATGAAGTGTATCATTGAAAATACCTTATAATATAACGTAATATGCAGTGTATCATTGAAAATACCTTCTAATATATCGTAGTTTATCATTGAAAATACCTTATAATATAACGTAATATGCAGTGTATCATTGAAAATACCTTCTAATATATCGTAGTTTATCATTGAAAATACCTTATAATATAACGTAATATGCAGTGTATCATTGAAAATACCTTATAATATAACGTAATATACAGTGTATCATTGAAAATACCTTATAACATATCGTAATATGCAGTGTATCATTAAAAATACCTGGTAATATAACGTAATATGCAGTGTATCATTGAAAATACCTTATAATATAACGTAATATGCAGTGTATCATTGAAAATACCATGTAATATAACGTAATATGCAGTGTAGCATTGAAAATACCTTAGTATATATCGTAATATGCAGTGTATCATTGAAAATACCTTATAATATAACGTAATATGCAGTGTATCATTGAAAATACCTTCTAATATATCGTAGTTTATCATTGAAAATACCTTATAATATAACGTAATATGCAGTGTATCATAGAAAATACCATGTAATATACAGTGTATCATTGAAAATACCTTATAATATAACGTAATATGCAGTGTATCATTGAAAATACCTTATAATATAACGTAATATGCAGTGTATCATTGAAAATACCTTCTAATATATCGTAGTTTATAATTGAAAATACCTTATAATATAACGTAATATGCAGTGTATCATTGAAAATACCTTATAATATAGCGTAATATCCTGTGTATCATTGAAAATACCTTATAATATAACGTAATATGCAGTGTATCATTGAAAATACCTTATAATATAACGTAATATGCAGTGTATCATTGAAAATAACTTACGATATAACGTAATATGCAGTGTATCATTGAAAATACCTTACGATATAACGTAATATGCAGTGTATCATTGAAAATACCTTATATCATATCGTAATATGCAGTGTATCATTGAAAATACCTTATAATATAACGTAATATGCAGTGTGTCATTGAAAATACCTTCTAATATATCGTAGTTTATCATTGAAAATACCTTATAATATAACGTAATATGCAGTGTATCATTGAAAATACCTTATAATATAACGTAATATACAGTGTATCATTGAAAATACCTTATAACATATCGTAATATGCAGTGTATCATTGAATATACCTAATAATATAACGTAATATGCAGTGTATCATTGAAAATACCATGTAATATAACGTAATATGCAGTGTATCATTGAAAATACCTTATAACATATCGTAATTTGTAGTGTATCTTTGATAATACCTTATAATATAACGTAATATGCATTGTATCATTGAAAATACCTGGTAATATAACGTAATATGCAGTGTATCATTGAAAATACCTTATAATATAACGTAATATGCAGTGTATCATTGAAAATACCTTATAATATAACGTAATATGCAGTGTATCATTGAAAATACCTTACGATATAACGTAATATGCAGTGTATCATTGAAAATACCTTATAATATAACGTAATATGCAGTGTATCATTGAAAATACCTTCTAATATATCGTAGTTTATCATTGAAAATACCTTATAATATAACGTAATATGCAGTGTATCATTGAAAATACCTTCTAATATATCGTAGTTTATCATTGAAAATACCTTATAATATAACGTAATATGCAGTGTATCATTGAAAATACCTTACGATATAACGTAATATGCAGTGTATCATTGAAAATACCTTATAATATAACGTAATATGCAGTGTATCATTGAAAATACCTTATAACATATCCTAATATGCAGTGTATCATAGAAAATACCTTATGATATAACGTAATATGCAGTGTATCATTGAAAATACCTTATAATATAACGTAATATGCAGTGTATCATTGAAAATACCTTATAATATAACGTAATATGCAGTGTATCATAGAAAATACCATGTAATATACAGTGTATCATTGAAAATACCTTATAATATAACGTAATATGCAGTGTATCAATGAAAATACCTTATAATATAACGTAATATGCAGTGTATCATTGAAAATACCTTCTAATATATCGTAGTTTATAATTGAAAATACCTTATAATATAACGTAATATGCAGTGTATCATTGAAAATACCTTATAATATAGCGTAATATCCTGTGTATCATTGAAAATACCTTATAATATAACGTAATATGCAGTGTATCATTGAAAATACCTTATAATATAACGTAATATGCAGTGTATCATTGAAAATATCTTACGATATAACGTAATATGCAGTGTATCATTGAAAATACCTTACGATATAACGTAATATGCAGTGTATCATTGAAAATACCTTATATCATATCGTAATATGCAGTGTATCATTGAAAATACCTTATAATATAACGTAATATGCAGTGTGTCATTGAAAATACCTTCTAATATATCGTAGTTTATCATTGAAAATACCTTATAATATAACGTAATATGCAGTGTATCATTGAAAATACCTTATAATATAACGTAATATACAGTGTATCATTGAAAATACCTTATAACATATCGTAATATGCAGTGTATCATTGAATATACCTAATAATATAACGTAATATGCAGTGTATCATTGAAAATACCATGTAATATAACGTAATATGCAGTGTACCATTGAAAATACCTTATAACATATCGTAATTTGTAGTGTATCTTTGATAATACCTTATAATATAACGTAATATGCATTGTATCATTGAAAATACCTGGTAATATAACGTAATATGCAGTGTATCATTGAAAATACCTTATAATATAACGTAATATGCAGTGTATCATTGAAAATACCTTATAATATAACGTAATATGCAGTGTATCATTGAAAATACCTTACGATATAACGTAATATGCAGTGTATCATTGAAAATACCTTATAATATAACGTAATATGCAGTGTATCATTGAAAATACCTTCTAATATATCGTAGTTTATCATTGAAAATACCTTATAATATAACGTAATATGCAGTGTATCATTGAAAATACCTTCTAATATATCGTAGTTTATCATTGAAAATACCTTATAATATAACGTAATATGCAGTGTATCATTGAAAATACCTTATAATATAACGTAATATGCAGTGTATCATTGAAAATACCTTATAACATATCGTAATATGCAGTGTATCATTAAAAATACCTGGTAATATAACGTAATATGCAGTGTATCATTGAAAATACCTTATAATATAACGTAATATGCAGTGTATCATTGAAAATACCATGTAATATAACGTAATATGCAGTGTAGCATTGAAAATACCTTATAATATATCGTCATATGCAGTGTATCATTGAAAATACCTTATAATATAACGTAATATGCAGTGTATCATTGAAAATACCTTCTAATATATCGTAGTTTATCATTGGAAATACCTTATAATATAACGTAATATGCAGTGTATCATTGAAAATACCTTCTAATATATCGTAGTTTATCATTGAAAATACCTTATAATATAACGTAATATGCAGTGTATCATTGAAAATACCTTCTAATATATCGTAGTTTATCATTGAAAATACGTTATAATATAACGTAATATGCAGTGTATCATTGAAAATACCTTATAATATAACGTAATATACAGTGTATCATTGAAAATACCTTATAACATATCGTAATATGCAGTGTATCATTGAAAATACCTTATAATATAACGTAATATGCAGTGTATCATTGAAAATACCATGTAATATAACGTAATATGCAGTGTACCATTGAAAATACCTTATAACATATCGTAATTTGTAGTGTATCTTTGATAATACCTTATAATATAACGTAATATGCATTGTATCATTGAAAATACCTGGTAATATAACGTAATATGCAGTGTATCATTGAAAATACCTTATAATATAACGTAATATGCAGTGTATCATTGAAAATACCTTATAATATAACGTAATATGCAGTGTATCATTGAAAATACCTTACGATATAACGTAATATGCAATGTATCATTGAAAATACCTTATAATATAACGTAATATGCAGTGTATCATTGAAAATACCTTATAACATATCCTAATATGCAGTGTATCTTAGAAAATACCTTATGATATAACGTAATATGCAGTGTATCATTGAAAATACCTTACGATATAACGTAATATGCAGTGTATCATTGAAAATACCTTATATCATATCGTAATATGCAGTGTATCATAGAAAATACCTTATAATATAACGTAATATGAAGTGTATCATTGAAAATACCTTATAATATAACGTAATATGCAGTGTATCATTGAAAATACCTTCTAATATAACGTAATATGCAGTGTATCATTGAAAATACCTTACGATATAACGTAATATGCAGTGTATCATTGAAAATACCTTATAATATAACGTAATATGCAGTGTATCATTGAAAATACCTTATAATATAACGTAATATACAGTGTATCATTGAAAATACCTTATAACATATCGTAATATGCAGTGTATCATTAAAAATACCTGGTAATATAACGTAATATGCAGTGTATCATTGAAAATACCTTATAATATAACGTAATATGCAGTGTATCATTGAAAATACCATGTAATATAACGTAATATGCAGTGTAGCATTGAAAATACCTTATAATATATCGTCATATGCAGTGTATCATTGAAAATACCTTATAATATAACGTAATATGCAGTGTATCATTGAAAATACCTTCTAATATATCGTAGTTTATCATTGAAAATACCTTATAATATAACGTAATATGCAGTGTATCATTGAAAATACCTTCTAATATATCGTAGTTTATCATTGAAAATACCTTATAATATAACGTAATATGCAGTGTATCATTGAAAATACCTTCTAATATATCGTAGTTTATCATTGAAAATACGTTATAATATAACGTAATATGCAGTGTATCATTGAAAATACCTTATAATATAACGTAATATACAGTGTATCATTGAAAATACCTTATAACATATCGTAATATGCAGTGTATCATTGAAAATACCTTATAATATAACGTAATATGCAGTGTATCATTGAAAATACCATGTAATATAACGTAATATGCAGTGTAGCATTGAAAATACCTTATAATATATCGTCATATGCAGTGTATCATTGAAAATACCTTATAATATAACGTAATATGCAGTGTATCATTGAAAATACCTTCTAATATATCGTAGTTTATCATTGAAAATACCTTATAATATAACGTAATATGCAGTGTATCATTGAAAATACCTTCTAATATATCGTAGTTTATCATTGAAAATACCTTATAATATAACGTAATATGCAGTGTATCATTGAAAATACCTTCTAATATATCGTAGTTTATCATTGAAAATACGTTATAATATAACGTAATATGCAGTGTATCATTGAAAATACCTTATAATATAACGTAATATACAGTGTATCATTGAAAATACCTTATAACATATCGTAATATGCAGTGTATCATTGAAAATACCTTATAATATAACGTAATATGCAGTGTATCATTGAAAATACCATGTAATATAACGTAATATGCAGTGTACCATTGAAAATACCTTATAACATATCGTAATTTGTAGTGTATCTTTGATAATACCTTATAATATAACGTAATATGCATTGTATCATTGAAAATACCTGGTAATATAACGTAATATGCAGTGTATCATTGAAAATACCTTATAATATAACGTAATATGCAGTGTATCATTGAAAATACCTTATAATATAACGTAATATGCAGTGTATCATTGAAAATACCTTACGATATAACGTAATATGCAATGTATCATTGAAAATACCTTATAATATAACGTAATATGCAGTGTATCATTGAAAATACCTTATAACATATCCTAATATGCAGTGTATCTTAGAAAATACCTTATGATATAACGTAATATGCAGTGTATCATTGAAAATACCTTACGATATAACGTAATATGCAGTGTATCATTGAAAATACCTTATATCATATCGTAATATGCAGTGTATCATAGAAAATACCTTATAATATAACGTAATATGAAGTGTATCATTGAAAATACCTTATAATATAACGTAATATGCAGTGTATCATTGAAAATACCTTCTAATATAACGTAATATGCAGTGTATCATTGAAAATACCTTACGATATAACGTAATATGCAGTGTATCATTGAAAATACCTTATAATATAACGTAATATGCAGTGTATCATTGAAAATACCTTATAACATATCCTAATATGCAGTGTATCTTAGAAAATACCTTATGATATAACGTAATATGCAGTGTATCATTGAAAATACCTTATAATATAACGTAATATGCAGTGTATCATTGAAAATACCTTATAATATAACGTAATATGCAGTGTATCATAGAAAATACCATGTAATATACAGTGTATCATTGAAAATACCTTATAATATAACGTAATATGCAGTGTATCAATGAAAATACCTTATAATATAACGTAATATGCAGTGTATCATTGAAAATACCTTCTAATATATCGTAGTTTATAATTGAAAATACCTTATAATATAACGTAATATGCAGTGTATCATTGAAAATACCTTATAATATAGCGTAATATCCTGTGTATCATTGAAAATACCTTATAATATAACGTAATATGCAGTGTATCATTGAAAATACCTTATAATATAACGTAATATGCAGTGTATCATTGAAAATAACTTACGATATAACGTAATATGCAGTGTATCATTGAAAATACCTTACGATATAACGTAATATGCAGTGTATCATTGAAAATACCTTATATCATATCGTAATATGCAGTGTATCATTGAAAATACCTTATAATATAACGTAATATGCAGTGTGTCATTGAAAATACCTTCTAATATATCGTAGTTTATCATTGAAAATACCTTATAATATAACGTAATATGCAGTGTATCATTGAAAATACCTTATAATATAACGTAATATACAGTGTATCATTGAAAATACCTTATAACATATCGTAATATGCAGTGTATCATTGAATATACCTAATAATATAACGTAATATGCAGTGTATCATTGAAAATACCATGTAATATAACGTAATATGCAGTGTACCATTGAAAATACCTTATAACATATCGTAATTTGTAGTGTATCTTTGATAATACCTTATAATATAACGTAATATGCATTGTATCATTGAAAATACCTGGTAATATAACGTAATATGCAGTGTATCATTGAAAATACCTTATAATATAACGTAATATGCAGTGTATCATTGAAAATACCTTATAATATAACGTAATATGCAGTGTATCATTGAAAATACCTTACGATATAACGTAATATGCAGTGTATCATTGAAAATACCTTATAATATAACGTAATATGCAGTGTATCATTGAAAATACCTTCTAATATATCGTAGTTTATCATTGAAAATACCTTATAATATAACGTAATATGCAGTGTATCATTGAAAATACCTTCTAATATATCGTAGTTTATCATTGAAAATACCTTATAATATAACGTAATATGCAGTGTATCATTGAAAATACCTTATAATATAACGTAATATACAGTGTATCATTGAAAATACCTTATAACATATCGTAATATGCAGTGTATCATTAAAAATACCTGGTAATATAACGTAATATGCAGTGTATCATTGAAAATACCTTATAATATAACGTAATATGCAGTGTATCATTGAAAATACCATGTAATATAACGTAATATGCAGTGTAGCATTGAAAATACCTAATAATATATCGTCATATGCAGTGTATCATTGAAAATACCTTATAATATAACGTAATATGCAGTGTATCATTGAAAATACCTTCTAATATATCGTAGTTTATCATTGAAAATACCTTATAATATAACGTAATATGCAGTGTATCATTGAAAATACCTTCTAATATATCGTAGTTTATCATTGAAAATACCTTATAATATAACGTAATATGCAGTGTATCATTGAAAATACCTTCTAATATATCGTAGTTTATCATTGAAAATACGTTATAATATAACGTAATATGCAGTGTATCATTGAAAATACCTTATAATATAACGTAATATACAGTGTATCATTGAAAATACCTTATAACATATCGTAATATGCAGTGTATCATTGAAAATACCTTATAATATAACGTAATATGCAGTGTATCATTGAAAATACCATGTAATATAACGTAATATGCAGTGTACCATTGAAAATACCTTATAACATATCGTAATTTGTAGTGTATCTTTGATAATACCTTATAATATAACGTAATATGCATTGTATCATTGAAAATACCTGGTAATATAACGTAATATGCAGTGTATCATTGAAAATACCTTATAATATAACGTAATATGCAGTGTATCATTGAAAATACCTTATAATATAACGTAATATGCAGTGTATCATTGAAAATACCTTACGATATAACGTAATATGCAATGTATCATGAAAATACCTTATAATATAACGTAATATGCAGTGTATCATTGAAAATACCTTATAACATATCCTAATATGCAGTGTATCTTAGAAAATACCTTATGATATAACGTAATATGCAGTGTATCATTGAAAATATCTTACGATATAACGTAATATGCAGTGTATCATTGAAAATACCTTATATCATATCGTAATATGCAGTGTATCATAGAAAATACCTTATAATATAACGTAATATGAAGTGTATCATTGAAAATACCTTATAATATAACGTAATATGCAGTGTATCATTGAAAATACCTTCTAATATATCGTAGTTTATCATTGAAAATACCTTATAATATAACGTAATATGCAGTGTATCATTGAAAATACCTTATAATATAACGTAATATACAGTGTATCATTGAAAATACCTTATAACATATCGTAATATGCAGTGTATCATTAAAAATACCTGGTAATATAACGTAATATGCAGTGTATCATTGAAAATACCTTATAATATAACGTAATATGCAGTGTATCATTGAAAATACCATGTAATATAACGTAATATGCAGTGTAGCATTGAAAATACCTTATAATATATCGTAATATGCAGTGTATCATTGAAAATACCTTATAATATAACGTAATATGCAGTGTATCATTGAAAATACCTTATATCATATCGTAATATGCAGTGTATCATTGAAAATACCTTATAATATAACGTAATATGCAGTGTATCATAGAAAATACCATGTAATATAACGTAATATACAGTGTATCATTGAAAATACCTTATAATATAACGTAATATGCAGTGTATCATTGAAAATACCTTCTAATTATATCGTAGTTTATAATTGAAAATACCTTATAATATAACGTAATATGCAGTGTATCATTGAAAATACCTTATAATATAGCGTAATATCATATGTATCATTGAAAATACCTTATAATATAACGTAATATGCAGTGTATCATTGAAAATACCTTATAATATAACGTAATATGCAGTGTATCATTGAAATAACTGACGATATAACGTAATATGCAGTGTATCATTGAAAATACGTTATAATATAACGTAATATGCAGTGTATCATTGAAAATACCTTATAATATAACGTAATATACAGTGTATCATTGAAAATACCTTATAACATATCGTAATTAGCAGTGTATCATTGAAAATACCTTATAATATAACGTATAATGCAGTGTATCATTGAAAATACCATGTAATATAACGTAATATGCAGTGTACCATTGAAAATACCTTATAACATATCGTAATTTGTAGTGTATCTTTGATAATACCTTATAATATAACGTAATATGCATTGTATCATTGAAAATACCTGGTAATATAACGTAATATGCAGTGTATCATTGAAAATACCTTATAATATAACGTAATATGCAGTGTATCATTGAAAATACCTTATAATATAACGTAATATGCAGTGTATCATTGAAAATACCTTACGATATAACGTAATATGCAATGTATCATTGAAAATACCTTATAATATAACGTAATATGCAGTGTATCATTGAAAATACCTTATAACATATCCTAATATGCAGTGTATCTTAGAAAATACCTTATGATATAACGTAATATGCAGTGTATCATTGAAAATACCTTACGATATAACGTAATATGCAGGTATCATTGAAAATACCTTATATCATATCGTAATATGCAGTGTATCATTGAAAATACCTTATAATATAACGTAATATGCAGTGTATCATTGAAAATACCTTCTAATATAACGTAATATGCAGTGTATCATTGAAAATACCATGTAATATAACGTAATATGCAGTGTACCATTGAAAATACCTTATAACATATCGTAATTTGTAGTGTATCTTTGATAATACCTTATAATATAACGTAATATGCATTGTATCATGAAAATACCTGCTAATATAACGTAATATGCAGTGTATCATTGAAAATACCTTATAATATAACGTAATATGCAGTGTATCATTGAAAATACCTTATAATATAACGTAATATGCAGTGTATCATTGAAAATACCTTACGATATAACGTAATATGCAGTGTATCATTGAAAATACCTTATATCATATCGTAATATGCAGTGTATCATAGAAAATACCTTATAATATAACGTAATATGAAGTGTATCTTAGAAAATACCTTATGATATAACGTAATATGCAGTGTATCATTGAAAATACCTTATAATATAACGTAATATGCAGTGTATCATTGAAAATACCTTATAATATAACGTAATATGCAGTGTATCATAGAAAATACCATGTAATATACAGTGTATCATTGAAAATACCTTATAATATAACGTAATATGCAGTGTATCAATGAAAATACCTTATAATATAACGTAATATGCAGTGTATCATTGAAAATACCTTCTAATATATCGTAGTTTATAATTGCATATTACGTTATAATATAACGTAATATGCAGTGTATCATTGAAAATACCTTCTAATATATCGTAGTTTATCATTGAAAATACCTTATAATATAACGTAATATGCAGTGTATCATTGAAAATACCTTCTAATATATCGTAGTTTATCATTGAAAATACCTTATAATATAACGTAATATGCAGTGTATCATTGAAAATACCTTATAATAATAACGTAATATACAGTGTATCATTGAAAATAACTTACGATATAACGTAATATGCAGTGTATCATTGAAAATACCTTACGATATAACGTAATATGCAGTGTATCATTGAAAATACCTTATATCATATCGTAATATGCAGTGTATCATTGAAAATACCTTATAATATAACGTAATATGCAGTGTATCATTGAAAATACCTTCTAATATATCGTAGTTTATCATTGAAAATACCTTATAATATAACGTAATATGCAGTGTATCATTGAAAATACCTTCTAATATATCGTAGTTTATCATTGAAAATACCTTATAATATAACGTAATATGCAGTGTATCATTGAAAATACCTTCTAATATATCGTAGTTTATCATTGAAAATACCTTATAATATAACGTAATATGCAGTGTATCATTGAAAATACCTTATAATATAACGTAATATACAGTGTATCATTGAAAATAACTTACGATATAACGTAATATGCAGTGTATCATTGAAAATACCTTACGATATAACGTAATATGCAGTGTATCATTGAAAATACCTTATATCATATCGTAATATGCAGTGTATCATTGAAAATACCTTATAATATAACGTAATATGCAGTGTATCATTGAAAATACCTTCTAATATAACGTAATATGCAGTGTATCATTGAAAATACCATGTAATATAACGTAATATGCTGTGTACCATTGAAAATACCTTATAACATATCGTAATTTGTAGTGTATCTTTGATAATACCTTATAATATAACGTAATATGCATTGTATCATTGAAAATACCTGCTAATATAACGTAATATGCAGTGTATCATTGAAAATACCTTATAATATAACGTAATATGCAGTGTATCATTGAAAATACCTTATAATATAACGTAATATGCAGTGTATCATTGAAAATACCTTACGATATAACGTAATATGCAGTGTATCATTGAAAATACCTTATATCATATCGTAATATGCAGTGTATCATAGAAAATACCTTATAATATAACGTAATATGAAGTGTATCATTGAAAATACCTTATAATATAACGTAATATACAGTGTATCATTGAAAATACCTTATAACATATCGTAATATGCAGTGTATCATTAAAAATACCTGGTAATATAACGTAATATGCAGTGTATCATTGAAAATACCTTATAATATAACGTAATATGCAGTGTATCATTGAAAATACCATGTAATATAACGTAATATGCAGTGTAGCATTGAAAATACCTTATAATATATCGTAATATGCAGTGTATCATTGAAAATACCTTATAATATAACGTAATATGCAGTGTATCATTGAAAATACCTTATATCATATCGTAATATGCAGTGTATCATTGAAAATACCTTATAATATAACGTAATATGCAGTGTATCATAGAAAATACCATGTAATATAACGTAATATACAGTGTATCATTGAAAATACCTTATAATATAACGTAATATGCAGTGTATCATTGAAAATACCTTCTAATATATCGTAGTTTATAATTGAAAATACCTTATAATATAACGTAATATGCATTGTATCATTGAAAATACCTTATAATATAGCGTAATATCATATGTATCATTGAAAATACCTTATAATATAACGTAATATGCAGTGTATCATTGAAAATACCTTATAATATAACGTAATATGCAGTGTATCATTGAAAATAACTTACGATATAACGTAATATGCAGTGTATCATTGAAAATACCTTACGATATAACGTAATATGCAGTGTATCATAGAAAATACCATGTAATATAACGTAATATACAGTGTATCATTGAAAATACCTTATAATATAACGTAATATGCAGTGTATCATTGAAAATACCTTCTAATATATCGTAGTTTATAATTGAAAATACCTTATAATATAACGTAATATGCATTGTATCATTGAAAATACCTTATAATATAGCGTAATATCATATGTATCATTGAAAATACCTTATAATATAACGTAATATGCAGTGTATCATTGAAAATACCTTATAATATAACGTAATATGCAGTGTATCATTGAAAATACCTTATATCATATCGTAATATGCAGTGTATCATTGAAAATACCTTATAATATAACGTAATATGCAGTGTATCATAGAAAATACCATGTAATATAACGTAATATACAGTGTATCATTGAAAATACCTTATAATATAACGTAATATACAGTGTATCATTGAAAATAACTTACGATATAACGTAATATGCAGTGTATCATTGAAAATACCTTACGATATAACGTAATATGCAGTGTATCATTGAAAATACCTTATATCATATCGTAATATGCAGTGTATCATTGAAAATACCTTATAATATAACGTAATATGCAGTGTATCATTGAAAATACCTTCTAATATATCGTAGTTTATCATTGAAAATACCTTATAATATAACGTAATATGCAGTGTATCATTGAAAATACCTTCTAATATATCGTAGTTTATCATTGAAAATACCTTATAATATAACGTAATATGCAGTGTATCATTGAAAATACCTTCTAATATATCGTAGTTTATCATTGAAAATACCTTATAATATAACGTAATATGCAGTGTATCATTGAAAATACCTTATAATATAACGTAATATACAGTGTATCATTGAAAATAACTTACGATATAACGTAATATGCAGTGTATCATTGAAAATACCTTACGATATAACGTAATATGCAGTGTATCATTGAAAATACCTTATATCATATCGTAATATGCAGTGTATCATTGAAAATACCTTATAATATAACGTAATATGCAGTGTATCATTGAAAATACCTTCTAATATAACGTAATATACAGTGTATCATTGAAAATACCTTATAACATATCGTAATATGCAGTGTATCATTGAAAATACCTTATAATATAACGTAATATGCAGTGTATCATTGAAAATACCATGTAATATAACGTAATATGCAGTGTACCATTGAAAATACCTTATAACATATCGTAATTTGTAGTGTATCTTTGATAATACCTTATAATATAACGTAATATGCATTGTATCATTGAAAATACCTGGTAATATAACGTAATATGCAGTGTATCATTGAAAATACCTTATAATATAACGTAATATGCAGTGTATCATTGAAAATACCTTATAATATAACGTAATATGCAGTGTATCATTGAAAATACCTTACGATATAACGTAATATGCAGTGTATCATTGAAAATACCTTATATCATATCGTAATATGCAGTGTATCATAGAAAATACCTTATAATATAACGTAATATGAAGTGTATCATTGAAAATACCTTATAATATAACGTAATATGCAGTGTATCATTGAAAATACCTTCTAATATATCGTAGTTTATCATTGAAAATACCTTATAATATAACGTAATATGCAGTGTATCATTGAAAATACCTTATAATATAACGTAATATACAGTGTATCATTGAAAATACCTTATAACATATCGTAATATGCAGTGTATCATTAAAAATACCTGGTAATATAACGTAATATGCAGTGTATCATTGAAAATACCTTATAATATAACGTAATATGCAGTGTATCATTGAAAATACCATGTAATATAACGTAATATGCAGTGTATCATTGAAAATACCTTATAATATATCGTAATATGCAGTGTATCATTGAAAATACCTTATAATATAACGTAATATGCAGTGTATCATTGAAAATACCTTATATCATATCGTAATATGCAGTGTATCATTGAAAATACCTTATAATATAACGTAATATGCAGTGTATCATAGAAAATACCATGTAATATAACGTAATATACAGTGTATCATTGAAAATACCTTATAATATAACGTAATATGCAGTGTATCATTGAAAATACCTTCTAATATATCGTAGTTTATAATTGAAAATACCTTATAATATAACGTAATATGCATTGTATCATTGAAAATACCTTATAATATAGCGTAATATCATATGTATCATTGAAAATACCTTATAATATAACGTAATATGCAGTGTATCATTGAAAATACCTTATAATATAACGTAATATGCAGTGTATCATTGAAAATAACTTACGATATAACGTAATATGCAGTGTATCATTGAAAATACCTTACGATATAACGTAATATGCAGTGTATCATAGAAAATACCATGTAATATAACGTAATATACAGTGTATCATTGAAAATACCTTATAATATAACGTAATATGCAGTGTATCATTGAAAATACCTTCTAATATATCGTAGTTTATAATTGAAAATACCTTATAATATAACGTAATATGCATTGTATCATTGAAAATACCTTATAATATAGCGTAATATCATATGTATCATTGAAAATACCTTATAATATAACGTAATATGCAGTGTATCATTGAAAATACCTTATAATATAACGTAATATGCAGTGTATCATTGAAAATACCTTATATCATATCGTAATATGCAGTGTATCATTGAAAATACCTTATAATATAACGTAATATGCAGTGTATCATAGAAAATACCATGTAATATAACGTAATATACAGTGTATCATTGAAAATACCTTATAATATAACGTAATATGCAGTGTATCATTGAAAATACCTTCTAATATATCGTAGTTTATAATTGAAAATACCTTATAATATAACGTAATATGCATTGTATCATTGAAAATACCTTATAATATAGCGTAATATCATATGTATCATTGAAAATACCTTATAATATAACGTAATATACAGTGTATCATTGAAAATAACTTACGATATAACGTAATATGCAGTGTATCATTGAAAATACCTTACGATATAACGTAATATGCAGTGTATCATAGAAAATACCATGTAATATAACGTAATATGCAGTGTATCATTGAAAATACCTTATAATATAACGTAATATGCAGTGTATCATTGAAAATACCTTCTAATATAACGTAATATACAGTGTATCATTGAAAATACCTTATAACATATCGTAATATGCAGTGTATCATTGAAAATACCTTATAATATAACGTAATATGCAGTGTATCATTGAAAATACCATGTAATATAACGTAATATGCAGTGTACCATTGAAAATACCTTATAACATATCGTAATTTGTAGTGTATCTTTGATAATACCTTATAATATAACGTAATATGCATTGTATCATTGAAAATACCTGGTAATATAACGTAATATGCAGTGTATCATTGAAAATACCTTATAATATAACGTAATATGCAGTGTATCATTGAAAATACCTTATAATATAACGTAATATGCAGTGTATCATTGAAAATACCTTACGATATAACGTAATATGCAGTGTATCATTGAAAATACCTTATATCATATCGTAATATGCAGTGTATCATAGAAAATACCTTATAATATAACGTAATATGAAGTGTATCATTGAAAATACCTTCTAATATATCGTAGTTTATCATTGAAAATACCTTATAATATAACGTAATATGCAGTGTATCATTGAAAATACCTTCTAATATATCGTAGTTTATCATTGAAAATACCTTATAATATAACGTAATATGCAGTGTATCATTGAAAATACCTTCTAATATATCGTAGTTTATCATTGAAAATACCTTATAATATAACGTAATATGCAGTGTATCATTGAAAATACCTTATAATATAACGTAATATACAGTGTATCATTGAAAATAACTTACGATATAACGTAATATGCAGTGTATCATTGAAAATACCTTACGATATAACGTAATATGCAGTGTATCATAGAAAATACCATGTAATATAACGTAATATGCAGTGTATCATTGAAAATACCTTATAATATAACGTAATATGCAGTGTATCATTGAAAATACCTTCTAATATAACGTAATATACAGTGTATCATTGAAAATACCTTATAACATATCGTAATATGCAGTGTATCATTGAAAATACCTTATAATATAACGTAATATGCAGTGTATCATTGAAAATACCATGTAATATAACGTAATATGCAGTGTACCATTGAAAATACCTTATAACATATCGTAATTTGTAGTGTATCTTTGATAATACCTTATAATATAACGTAATATGCATTGTATCATTGAAAATACCTGGTAATATAACGTAATATGCAGTGTATCATTGAAAATACCTTATAATATAACGTAATATGCAGTGTATCATTGAAAATACCTTATAATATAACGTAATATGCAGTGTATCATTGAAAATACCTTACGATATAACGTAATATGCAGTGTATCATTGAAAATACCTTATATCATATCGTAATATGCAGTGTATCATAGAAAATACCTTATAATATAACGTAATATGAAGTGTATCATTGAAAATACCTTATAATATAACGTAATATGCAGTGTATCATTGAAAATACCTTCTAATATATCGTAGTTTATCATTGAAAATACCTTATAATATAACGTAATATGCAGTGTATCATTGAAAATACCTTATAATATAACGTAATATACAGTGTATCATTGAAAATACCTTATAACATATCGTAATATGCAGTGTATCATTGAAAATACCTGGTAATATAACGTAATATGCAGTGTATCATTGAAAATACCTTATAATATAACGTAATATGCAGTGTATCATTGAAAATACCATGTAATATAACGTAATATGCAGTGTAGCATTGAAAATACCTTATAATATATCGTAATATGCAGTGTATCATTGAAAATACCTTATAATATAACGTAATATGCAGTGTATCATTGAAAATACCTTATATCATATCGTAATATGCAGTGTATCATTGAAAATACCTTATAATATAACGTAATATGCAGTGTATCATAGAAAATACCATGTAATATAACGTAATATACAGTGTATCATTGAAAATACCTTATAATATAACGTAATATGCAGTGTATCATTGAAAATACCTTCTAATATATCGTAGTTTATAATTGAAAATACCTTATAATATAACGTAATATGCATTGTATCATTGAAAATACCTTATAATATAGCGTAATATCATATGTATCATAGAAAATACCATGTAATATAACGTAATATACAGTGTATCATTGAAAATACCTTATAATATAACGTAATATGCAGTGTATCATTGAAAATACCTTCTAATATATCGTAGTTTATAATTGAAAATACCTTATAATATAACGTAATATGCATTGTATCATTGAAAATACATTATAATATAGCGTAATATCATATGTATCATTGAAAATACCTTATAATATAACGTAATATGCAGTGTATCATTGAAAATACCTTATAATATAACGTAATATGCAGTGTATCATTGAAAATACCTTATATCATATCGTAATATGCAGTGTATCATTGAAAATACCTTATAATATAACGTAATATGCATTGTATCATTGAAAATACCTTATAATATAGCGTAATATCATATGTATCATTGAAAATACCTTATAATATAACGTAATATGCAGTGTATCATTGAAAATACCTTATAATATAACGTAATATGCAGTGTATCATTGAAAATAACTTACGATATAACGTAATATGCAGTGTATCATTGAAAATACCTTACGATATAACGTAATATGCAGTGTATCATTGAAAATACCTTATATCATATCGTAATATGCAGTGTATCATTGAAAATACCTTATAATATAACGTAATATGCAGTGTATCATTGAAAATACCTTCTAATATATCGTAGTTTATCATTGAAAATACCTTATAATATAACGTAATATGCGGTGTATCATTGAAAATACCTTATAATATAACGTAATATGCAGTGTATCATTGAAAATACCTTACGATATAACGTAATATGCAGTGTATCATTGAAAATACCTTTATAATATAACGTAATATACAGTGTATCATTGAAAATACCTTATAACATATCGTAATATGCAGTGTATCATTGCAAATACCTTATAATATAACGTAATATGCAGTGTATCATTGAAAATACCTTATAACATATCGTAATTTGTAGTGTATCTTTGAAAATACCTTTATAATATAACGTAATATGCAGTG
>CAKAJI010000690.1:0-87602 GCA_916610255.1 Lasioglossum lativentre | reverse complement strand
ATACACTGCATATTACGTATATTATAAAGTATTTTCAATGATACACTGCATATTACTTTATATTGTAAGGTATTTTCAATGTTACACTGCATATTACGCTATATTATAAGGTATTTTCATTGAAACACTACAAATTACCATATATTATAAGGTATTTTCAATGATACACTGCATATTACGTTATATTATAAGGTATTTTCAATGATACACTGCATATTACGTTATATTATAAGGTATTTTCAATGATACACTGCATAATACGTTATATTATAAGGTATTTTCAATGGTAAACTGCATATTACGTTATATTATAAGGTATTTTCAATGATAAACTACTATATATTATAAGGTATTTTCAATGATACACTGCATATTACGTTATATTATAAGGTATTTTCGATGATACACTGCATATTACGTTATATTATAAGGTATTTTCATTGATACACTACAAATTACCATATATTATATGGTATTTTTAATTATACACTGCATATTACGTTATATTATAAGGTATTTTCAATGATACACTACAAATCACGATATAATATAAGGTATTTTCAATGATACACTTCATATTACGTTATATTATAAAGTATTTTCAATGATACACTGCATATTACTTTATATTGTAAGGTATTTTCAATGTTACACTGCATATTACGCTATATTATAAGGTATTTTCGATGATACACTGCATATTACGTTATATTATAAGGTATTTTCAATGATACACTGCATATTACGCTATATTATAAGGTATTTTCGATGACACACTGCATATTACGTTATATTATAAGGTATTTTCAATGATACACTGCATATTACGTTATATTATAAGGTATTTTCAATGATACACTGCATATTACGTTATATTATAAGGTATTTTCAATGACAGACGGCATATTACTTTATATTGTAAGGTATTTTCAATGTACACTGCATATTACGCTATATTATAAGGTATTTTCGATGACACACTGCATATTACGATATATTATAAGGTATTTTCAATGATACACTGCATATTACGTTATATTATAAGGTATTTTCAATGATACACTGCATATTACGTTATATTATAAGGTATTTTCAATGATCGTCTGCATATTACGTTATATTATAAGGTATTTTCAATGATACACTGCATATTACGTTATATATAAGGTATTTTCAATGATACACTACAAATCACGATATATTATAAGGTATTTTCAATGATACACTGCATATTACGTTATATTATAAAGTATTTTCAATGATACACTGCATATTACTTTATATTGTAAGGTATTTTCAATGTTACACTGCATATTACGCTATATTATAAGGTATTTTCATTGAAACACTACAAATTACCATATATTATAAGGTATTTTCAATGATACACTGCATATTACGTTATATTATAAGGTATTTTCAATGATACACTGCATATTACGTTATATTATAAGGTATTTTCAATGATACACTGCATAATACGTTATATTATAAGGTATTTTCAATGTTAAACTACTATATATTATAAGGTATTTTCAATGATACACTGCATATTACGTTATATTATAAGGTATTTTCAATGATACACTACAAATCACGATATATTATAAGGTATTTTCAATGATACACTGCATATTACGTTATATTATAAAGTATTTTCAATGATAGACGGCATATTACTTTATATTCTAAGGTATTTTCAATGTTACACTGCATATTACGCTATATTATAAGGTATTTTCGATGATACACTGCATATTACGTTATATTATAAGGTATTTTCAATGATACACTGCATATTACGCTATATTATAAGGTATTTTCGATGACACACTGCATATTACGTTATATTATAAGGTATTTTCAATGATACACTGCATATTACGTTATATTATAAGGTATTTTCAATGATACACTGCATATTACGTTATATTATAAGGTATTTTCAATGACAGACGGCATATTACTTTATATTGTAAGGTATTTTCAATGTTACACTGCATATTACGCTATATTATAAGGTATTTTCGATGACACACTGCATATTACGTTATATTATAAGGTATTTTCAATGATACACTGCATATTACGTTATATTATAAGGTATTTTCAATGATACACTGCATATTACGTTATATTATAAGGTATTTTCAATGATCGTCTGCATATTACGTTATATTATAAGGTATTTTCAATGATACACTGCATATTACGTTATATTATAAGGTATTTTCAATGATACACTACAAATCACGATATATTATAAGGTATTTTCATTGATACACTGCATATTACGTTATATTATAAAGTATTTTCAATGATACACTGCATATTACTTTATATTGTAAGGTATTTTCAATGTTACACTGCATATTACGCTATATTATAAGGTATTTTCATTGAAACACTACAAATTACCATATATTATAAGGTATTTTCAATGATACACTGCATATTACGTTATATTATAAGGTATTTTCAATGATACACTGCAATATTACGTTATATTATAAGGTATTTTCATGATACACTGCATAATACGTTATATTATAAGGTATTTTCAATGTTAAACTACTATATATTATAAGGTATTTTTCAATGATACACTGCATATTACGTTATATTATAAGGTATTTTCAATGATACACTACAAATCACGATATATTATAAGGTATTTTCAATGATACACTGCATATTACGTTATATTATAAAGTATTTTCAATGATAGACGGCATATTACTTTATATTGTAAGGTATTTTCAATGATACACTGTATATTACGCTATATTATAAGGTATTTTCATTGATACACTACAAATTACCATATATTATAAGGTATTTTCATTGATACACTACAAATTACCATATATTATATGGTATTTTTAATTATACACTGCATATTACGTTATATTATAAGGTAATTTCAATGATACACTGCATATTACGTTATATTATAAGGTATTTTCAATGATACACTACAAATCACGATATATTATAAGGTATTTTCAATGATACACTGCATATTACGTTATATTATAAAGTATTTTCAATTATACACTGCAATATTACTTTATATTGTAAGGTATTTTCAATGATACACTGCATATTACGCTATATTATAAGGTATTTTCGATGACACACTGCATATTACGTTATATTATAAGGTATTTTCATTGATACACTACAAATTACCATATATTATATGGTATTTTTAATTATACACTGCATATTACGTTATATTATAAGGTATTTTCAATGATACACTGCATATTACGTTATATTATAAGGTATTTTCAATGGTAAACTGCATATTACGTTATATTATGAGGTATTTTCAATGATACACTGCATATTACGTTATATTATAAGGTATTTTCGATGATACACTGCATATTACGTTATATTATAAGGTATTTTCAATGATACACTACAAATCACGATATATTATAAGGTATTTTCAATGATACACTGCATATTACGTTATATTATAAAGTATTTTCAATAATACACTGCATATTACTTTATATTGTAAGGTATTTTCAATGTTACACTGCATATTACGCTATATTATAAGGTATTTTCGATGACACACTGCATATTACGTTATATTATAAGGTATTTTCAATGATACACTGCATATTACGTTATATTATAAGGTATTTTCAATGATACACTACAAATCACGATATATTATAAGGTATTTTCAATGATACACTGCATATTACGTTATATTATAATGTATTTTCAATTATACACTGCATATTACTTTATATTGTAAGGTATTTTCAATGTTACACTGCATATTACGCTATATTATAAGGTATTTTCATTGAAACAATATAAATTACCATATATTATAAGGTATTTTCAATGATACACTGCATATTACGCTATATTATAAGGTATTTTCAATGATACACTGCATATTACGTTATATTATAAGGTATTTTCAATGATACACTGCATATTACGTTATATTATAAGGTATTTTCAATGATACACTACAAATCACGATATATTATAAGGTATTTTCAATGATACACTGCATATTACGTTATATTATAAAGTATTTTCAATGATACACTGCATATTACTTTATATTGTAAGGTATTTTCAATGTTACACTGCATATTACGCTATATTATAAGGTATTTTCATTGATACACTACAAATTACCATATATTATAAGGTATTTTCAATGTTACACTGCATATTACGCGGTATTATAAGGTATTTTCGATGACACACTGCATATTACGTTATATTATAAGGTATTTTCAATGATACACTGCATATTACGTTATATTATAAAGTATTTTCAATGATACACTGCATATTACTTTATATTGTAAGGTATTTTCAATGTTACACTGCATATTACGCTATATTATAAGGTATTTTCATTGATACACTACAAATTACCATATATTATAAGGTATTTTCAATGATACACTGCATATTACGCTATATTATAAGGTATTTTCGATGACACACTGCATATTACGCTATATTATAAGGTATTTTCATTGAAACACTACAAATTACCATATATTATATGGTATTTTTAATTATACACTGCATATTACGTTATATTATAAGGTATTTTCAATGATACACTGCATATTACGTTATATTATAAGGTATTTTCAATGATACACTGCATAATACGTTATATTATAAGGTATTTTCAATGGTACTCTGCATATTACGTTATATTATAAGGTATTTTCAATGATAAACTACTATATATTATAAGGTATTTTCAATGATACACTGCATATTACGTTATATTATAAGGTATTTTCAATGATACACTACAAATCACGATATATTATAAGGTATTTTCAATGATACACTGCATATTACTTTATATTGTAAGGTATTTTCAATGTTACACTGCATATTACGCTATATTATAAGGTATTTTCATTGATACACTACAAATTACCATATATTATAAGGTATTTTCAATGATACACTGCATATTACGCTATATTATAAGGTATTTTCGATGACACACTGCATATTACGTTATATTATAAGGTATTTTCATTGATACACTACAAATTACCATATATTATATGGTATTTTTAATTATACACTGCATATTACGTTATATTATAAGGTATTTTCAATGATACACTGCATATTACGTTATATTATAAGGTATTTTCAATGATACACTGCATATTACGTTATATTATAAGGTATTTTCAATGGTAAACTGCATATTACGTTATATTATGAGGTATTTTCAATGATACACTGCATATTACTTTATATTGTAAGGTATTTTCAATGTTACACTGCATATTACGCTATATTATAAGGTATTTTCATTGATACACTACAAATTACCATATATTATAAGGTATTTTCAATGATACACTGCATATTACGCTATATTATAAGGTATTTTCGATGACACACTGCATATTACGTTATATTATAAGGTATTTTCAATGATACACTGCATATTACGTTATATTATAAGGTATTTTCAATGATACACTGTATATTACGTTATATTATAAGGTATTTTCAATGATAAACTACTATATATTATAAGGTATTTTCAATGATACACTGCATATTACGTTATGTTATAAGGTATTTTCAATGATACACTGCATATTACGTTATATTATAAGGTATTTTCAATGGTAAACTGCATATTACGTTATATTATGAGGTATTTTCAATGATACACTGCATATTACGTTATATTATAAGGTATTTTCGATGATACACTGCATATTACGTTATATTATAAGGTATTTTCAATGATACACTACAAATCACGATATATTATAAGGTATTTTCAATGATACACTGCATATTACGTTATATTATAAAGTATTTTCAATGATACACTGCATATTACTTTATATTGTAAGGTATTTTCAATGTTACACTGCATATTACGCTATATTATAAGGTATATTCGATGATACACTGCATATTACGTTATATTATAAGGTATTTTCAATGATACACTACAAATCACGATATATTATAAGGTATTTTCAATGGTAAACTGCATATTACGTTATATTATGAGGTATTTTCAATGATACACTGCATATTACGTTATATTATAAGGTATTTTCGATGATACACTGCATATTACGTTATATTATAAGGTATTTTCAATGATACACTGCATATTACGTTATATTATAAGGTATTTTCAATGATACACTGCATAATACGTTATATTATAAGGTATTTTCAATGTTAAACTACTATATATTATAAGGTATTTTCAATGATACACTGCATATTACGTTATATTATAAGGTATTTTCAATGATACACTACAAATCACGATATATTATAAGGTATTTTCAATGATACACTGCATATTACGTTATATTATAAAGTATTTTCAATGATAGACGGCATATTACTTTATATTGTAAGGTATTTTCAATGATACACTGTATATTACGCTATATTATAAGGTATTTTCATTGATACACTACAAATTACCATATATTATAAGGTATTTTCATTGATACACTACAAATTACCATATATTATATGGTATTTTTAATTATACACTCCATATTACGTTATATTATAAGGTAATTTCAATGATACACTGCATATTACGTTATATTATAAGGTATTTTCAATGATACACTACAAATCACGATATATTATAAGGTATTTTCAATGATACACTGCATATTACGTTATATTATAAAGTATTTTCAATTATACACTGCATATTACTTTATATTGTAAGGTATTTTCAATGATACACTGCATATTACGCTATATTATAAGGTATTTTCGATGACACACTGCATATTACCATATATTATATGGTATTTTTAATTATACACTGCATATTACGTTATATTATAAGGTATTTTCGATGATACACTGCATATTACGTTATATTATAAGGTATTTTCAATGATACACTGCATATTACGTTATATTATAAGGTATTTTCAATGATACACTGCATAATACGTTATATTATAAGGTATTTTCAATGTTAAACTACTATATATTATAAGGTATTTTCAATGATACACTGCATATTACGTTATATTATAAGGTATTTTCAATGATACACTACAAATCACGATATATTATAAGGTATTTTCAATGATACACTGCATATTACGTTATATTATAAAGTATTTTCAATGATAGACGGCATATTACTTTATATTGTAAGGTATTTTCAATGATACACTGTATATTACGCTATATTATAAGGTATTTTCATTGATACACTACAAATTACCATATATTATAAGGTATTTTCATTGATACACTACAAATTACCATATATTATATGGTATTTTTAATTATACACTCCATATTACGTTATATTATAAGGTAATTTCAATGATACACTGCATATTACGTTATATTATAAGGTATTTTCAATGATACACTACAAATCACGATATATTATAAGGTATTTTCAATGATACACTGCATATTACGTTATATTATAAAGTATTTTCAATTATACACTGCATATTACTTTATATTGTAAGGTATTTTCAATGATACACTGCATATTACGCTATATTATAAGGTATTTTCGATGACACACTGCATATTACGTTATATTATAAGGTATTTTCAATGATCGTCTGCATATTACGTTATATTATAAGGTATTTTCAATGATACACTGCATATTACGTTATATTATAAGGTATTTTCAATGATACACTACAAATCACGATATATTATAAGGTATTTTCAATGATACACTGCATATTACGTTATATTATAAAGTATTTTCAATGATACACTGCATATTACTTTATATTGTAAGGTATTTTCAATGTTACACTGCATATTACGCTATATTATAAGGTATTTTCATTGAAACACTACAAATTACCATATATTATAAGGTATTTTCAATGATACACTGCATATTACGTTATATTATAAGGTATTTTCAATGATACACTGCATATTACGTTATATTATAAGGTATTTTCAATGATACACTGCATAATACGTTATATTATAAGGTATTTTCAATGTTAAACTACTATATATTATAAGGTATTTTCAATGATACACTGCATATTACGTTATATTATAAGGTATTTTCAATGATACACTACAAATCACGATATATTATAAGGTATTTTCAATGATACACTGCATATTACGTTATATTATAAAGTATTTTCAATGATAGACGGCATATTACTTTATATTGTAAGGTATTTTCAATGTTACACTGCATATTACGCTATATTATAAGGTATTTTCGATGATACACTGCATATTACGTTATATTATAAGGTATTTTCAATGATACACTGCATATTACGCTATATTATAAGGTATTTTCGATGACACACTGCATATTACGTTATATTATAAGGTATTTTCAATGATACACTGCATATTACGTTATATTATAAGGTATTTTCAATGATACACTGCATATTACGTTATATTATAAGGTATTTTCAATGACAGACGGCATATTACTTTATATTGTAAGGTATTTTCAATGTTACACTGCATATTACGCTATATTATAAGGTATTTTCGATGACACACTGCATATTACGTTATATTATAAGGTATTTTCAATGATACACTGCATATTACGTTATATTATAAGGTATTTTCAATGATACACTGCATATTACGTTATATTATAAGGTATTTTCAATGATCGTCTGCATATTACGTTATATTATAAGGTATTTTCAATGATACACTGCATATTACGTTATATTATAAGGTATTTTCAATGATACACTACAAATCACGATATATTATAAGGTATTTTCAATGATACACTGCATATTACGTTATATTATAAAGTATTTTCAATGATACACTGCATATTACTTTATATTGTAAGGTATTTTCAATGTTACACTGCATATTACGCTATATTATAAGGTATTTTCATTGAAACACTACAAATTACCATATATTATAAGGTATTTTCAATGATACACTGCATATTACGTTATATTATAAGGTATTTTCAATGATACACTGCATATTACGTTATATTATAAGGTATTTTCAATGATACACTGCATAATACGTTATATTATAAGGTATTTTCAATGTTAAACTACTATATATTATAAGGTATTTTCAATGATACACTGCATATTACGTTATATTATAAGGTATTTTCAATGATACACTACAAATCACGATATATTATAAGGTATTTTCAATGATACACTGCATATTACGTTATATTATAAAGTATTATCAATGATAGACGGCATATTACTTTATATTGTAAGGTATTTTCAATGATACACTGTATATTACGCTATATTATAAGGTATTTTCATTGATACACTACAAATTACCATATATTATAAGGTATTTTCATTGATACACTACAAATTACCATATATTATATGGTATTTTTAATTATACACTGCATATTACGTTATATTATAAGGTAATTTCAATGATACACTGCATATTACGTTATATTATAAGGTATTTTCAATGATACACTACAAATCACGATATATTATAAGGTATTTTCAATGATACACTGCATATTACGTTATATTATAAAGTATTTTCAATTATACACTGCATATTACTTTATATTGTAAGGTATTTTCAATGATACACTGCATATTACGTTATATTATAAGGTATTTTCAATGGTAAACTGCATATTACGTTATATTATAAGGTATTTTCAATGATACACTGCATATTACGTTATATTATAAGGTATTTTCAATGATACACTGCATATTACGTTATATTATAAAGTATTTTCAATGATACACTGCATATTACTTTATATTGTAAGGTATTTTCAATGTTACACTGCATATTACGTTATATTATAAGGTATTTTCATTGATACACTACAAATTACCATATATTATAAGGTATTTTCATTGATACACTACAAATTACCATATATTATATGGTATTTTTAATTATACACTGCATATTACGTTATATTATAAGGTATTTTCAATGATACACTGCATATTACGTTATATTATAAGGTATTTTCAATGATACACTGCATATTACGTTATATTATAAGGTATTTTCAATGGTAAACTGCATATTACGTTATATTATGAGGTATTTTCAATGATACACTGCATATTACGTTATATTATAAGGTATTTTCGATGATACACTGCATATTACGTTATATTATAAGGTATTTTCAATGATACACTACAAATCACGATATATTATAAGGTATTTTCAATGATACACTGCATATTACGTTATATTATAAAGTATTTTCAATAATACACTGCATATTACTTTATATTGTAAGGTATTTTCAATGTTACACTGCATATTACGCTATATTATAAGGTATTTTCGATGACACACTGCATATTACGTTATATTATAAGGTATTTTCAATGATACACTGCATATTACGTTATATTATAAGGTATTTTCAATGATACACTACAAATCACGATATATTATGAGGTATTTTCAATGATACACTGCATATTACGTTATATTATAATGTATTTTCAATTATACACTGCATATTACTTTATATTGTAAGGTATTTTCAATGTTACACTGCATATTACGCTATATTATAAGGTATTTTCATTGAAACAATATAAATTACCATATATTATAAGGTATTTTCAATGATACACTGCATATTACGCTATATTATAAGGTATTTTCAATGATACACTGCATATTACGTTATATTATAAGGTATTTTCAATGATAAACTACTATATATTATAAGGTATTTTCAATGATACACTGCATATTACGTTATATTATAAGGTATTTTCAATGATACACTACAAATCACGATATATTATAAGGTATTTTCAATGATACACTGCATATTACGTTATATTATAAAGTATTTTCAATGATACACTGCATATTACTTTATATTGTAAGGTATTTTCAATGTTACACTGCATATTACGCTATATTATAAGGTATTTTCGATGACACACTGCATATTACGCTATATTATAAGGTATTTTCATTGAAACACTACAAATTACCATATATTATATGGTATTTTTAATTATACACTGCATATTACGTTATATTATAAGGTATTTTCAATGATACACTGCATATTACGTTATATTATAAGGTATTTTCAATGATACACTGCATAATACGTTATATTATAAGGTATTTTCAATGGTACTCTGCATATTACGTTATATTATAAGGTATTTTCAATGATAAACTACTATATATTATAAGGTATTTTCAATGATACACTGCATATTACGTTATATTATAAGGTATTTTCAATGATACACTACAAATCACGATATATTATAAGGTATTTTCAATGATACACTGCATATTACTTTATATTGTAAGGTATTTTCAATGTTACACTGCATATTACGCTATATTATAAGGTATTTTCATTGATACACTACAAATTACCATATATTATAAGGTATTTTCAATGATACACTGCATATTACGCTATATTATAAGGTATTTTCGATGACACACTGCATATTACGTTATATTATAAGGTATTTTCATTGATACACTACAAATTACCATATATTATATGGTATTTTTAATTATACACTGCATATTACGTTATATTATAAGGTATTTTCAATGATACACTGCATATTACGTTATATTATAAGGTATTTTCAATGATACACTGCATATTACGTTATATTATAAGGTATTTTCAATGGTAAACTGCATATTACGTTATATTATGAGGTATTTTCAATGATACACTGCATATTACTTTATATTGTAAGGTATTTTCAATGTTACACTGCATATTACGCTATATTATAAGGTATTTTCATTGATACACTACAAATTACCATATATTATAAGGTATTTTCAATGATACACTGCATATTACGCTATATTATAAGGTATTTTCGATGACACACTGCATATTACGTTATATTATAAGGTATTTTCAATGATACACTGCATATTACGTTATATTATAAGGTATTTTCAATGATACACTGTATATTACGTTATATTATAAGGTATTTTCAATGATAAACTACTATATATTATAAGGTATTTTCAATGATACACTGCATATTACGTTATGTTATAAGGTATTTTCAATGATACACTGCATATTACGTTATATTATAAGGTATTTTCAATGGTAAACTGCATATTACGTTATATTATGAGGTATTTTCAATGATACACTGCATATTACGTTATATTATAAGGTATTTTCGATGATACACTGCATATTACGTTATATTATAAGGTATTTTCAATGATACACTACAAATCACGATATATTATAAGGTATTTTCAATGATACACTGCATATTACGTTATATTATAAAGTATTTTCAATGATACACTGCATATTACTTTATATTGTAAGGTATTTTCAATGTTACACTGCATATTACGCTATATTATAAGGTATATTCGATGATACACTGCATATTACGTTATATTATAAGGTATTTTCAATGATACACTACAAATCACGATATATTATAAGGTATTTTCAATGATACACTGCATATTACGTTATATTATAAAGTATTTTCAATGATACACTGCATATTACTTTATATTGTAAGGTATTTTCAATGTTACACTGCATATTACGCTATATTATAAGGTATTTTCATTGATACACTACAAATTACCATATATTATAAGGTATTTTCAATGTTACACTGCATATTACGCTATATTATAAGGTATTTTCGATGACACACTGCATATTACGTTATATTATAAGGTATTTTCAATGATACACTGCATATTACGTTATATTATAAAGTATTTTCAATGATACACTGCATATTACTTTATATTGTAAGGTATTTTCAATGTTACACTGCATATTACGCTATATTATAAGGTATTTTCATTGATACACTACAAATTACCATATATTATAAGGTATTTTCAATGATACACTGCATATTACGCTATATTATAAGGTATTTTCGATGACACACTGCATATTACGTTATATTATAAGGTATTTTCAATGATACACTGCATATTACGTTATATTATAAGGTATTTTCAATGATACACTGCATATTACGTTATATTATAAGGTATTTTCAATGACAGACGGCATATTACTTTATATTGTAAGGTATTTTCAATGTTACACTGCATATTACGCTATATTATAAGGTATTTTCGATGACACACTGCATATTACGTTATATTATAAGGTATTTTCAATGATACACTGTCTATTACGTTATATTATAAGGTATTTTCAATGATACACTGCATATTACGTTATATTATAAGGTATTTTCAATGGTACTCTGCATATTACGTTATATTATAAGGTATTTTCAATGATAAACTACTATATATTATAAGGTATTTTCAATGATACACTGCATATTACGTTATATTATAAGGTATTTTCAATGATACACTACATATCACGATATATTATAAGGTATTTTCAATGATACACTGCATATTACGTTATATTATAAAGTATTTTCAATGATACACTGCATATTACTTTATATTGTAAGGTATTTTCAATGTTACACTGCATATTACGCTATATTATAAGGTATTTTCATTGAAACACTACAAATTACCATATATTATAAGGTATTTTCAATGATACACTGCATATTACGTTATATTATAAGGTATTTTCAATGATACACTGCATATTACGTTATATTATAAGGTATTTTCAATGATACACTGCATAATACGTTATATTATAAGGTATTTTCAATGTTAAACTACTATATATTATAAGGTATTTTCAATGATACACTGCATATTACGTTATATTATAAGGTATTTTCAATGATACACTACAAATCACGATATATTATAAGGTATTTTCAATGATACACTGCATATTACGTTATATTATAAAGTATTTTCAATGATAGACGGCATATTACTTTATATTGTAAGGTATTTTCAATGATACACTGTATATTACGCTATATTATAAGGTATTTTCATTGATACACTACAAATTACCATATATTATAAGGTATTTTCATTGATACACTACAAATTACCATATATTATATGGTATTTTTAATTATACACTGCATATTACGTTATATTATAAGGTAATTTCAATGATACACTGCATATTACGTTATATTATAAGGTATTTTCAATGATACACTACAAATCACGATATATTATAAGGTATTTTCAATGATACACTGCATATTACGTTATATTATAAAGTATTTTCAATTATACACTGCATATTACTTTATATTGTAAGGTATTTTCAATGATACACTGCATATTACGCTATATTATAAGGTATTTTCGATGACACACTGCATATTACGTTATATTATAAGGTATTTTCATTGATACACTACAAATTACCATATATTATATGGTATTTTTAATTATACACTGCATATTACGTTATATTATAAGGTATTTTCAATGATACACTGCATATTACGTTATATTATAAGGTATTTTCAATGATACACTGCATATTACGTTATATTATAAGGTATTTTCAATGGTAAACTGCATATTACGTTATATTATGAGGTATTTTCAATGATACACTGCATATTACGTTATATTATAAGGTATTTTCGATGATACACTGCATATTACGTTATATTATAAGGTATTTTCAATGATACACTGCATATTACGTTATATTATAAGGTATTTTCAATGATACACTGCATAATACGTTATATTATAAGGTATTTTCAATGGTACTCTGCATATTACGTTATATTATAAGGTATTTTCAATGATAAACTACTATATATTATAAGGTATTTTCAATGATACACTGCATATTACGTTATATTATAAGGTATTTTCAATGATACACTACAAATCACGATATATTATAAGGTATTTTCAATGATACACTGCATATTACGTTATATTATAAAGTATTTTCAATGATACACTGCATATTACTTTATATTGTAAGGTATTTTCAATGTTACACTGCATATTACGCTATATTATAAGGTATTTTCATTGATACACTACAAATTACCATATATTATAAGGTGTTTTCAATGATACACTGCATATTACGCTATATTATAAGGTATTTTCGATGACACACTGCATATTACGTTATATTATAAGGTATTTTCAATGATACACTGCATATTACGTTATATTATAAGGTATTTTCAATGATACACTGTATATTACGTTATATTATAAGGTATTTTCATTGATACACTACAAATTACCATATATTATAAGGTATTTTAATGATACACTGCATATTACGTTATATTATAAGGTATTTTCAATGGTACTCTGCATATTACGTTATATTATAAGGTATTTTCAATGATAAACTACTATATATTATAAGGTATTTTCAATGATACACTGCATATTTCGTTATATTATAACGTATTTTCAATGATACACTGCATATTACGTTATATTATAAGGTATTTTCAATGGTAAACTGCATATTACGTTATATTATAAGGTATTTTCAATGATAAACTACTATATATTATAAGGTATTTTCAATGATACACTCCATATTACGTTATATTATAAGGTATTTTCGATGATACACTGCATATTACGTTATATTATAAGGTATTTTCATTGATACACTACAAATTACCATATATTATATGGTATTTTTAATTATACACTGCATATTACGTTATATTATAAGGTATTTTCAATGGTACTCTGCATATTACGTTATATTATAAGGTATTTTCAATGATAAACTACTATATATTATAAGGTATTTTCAATGATACACTGCATATTTCGTTATATTATAACGTATTTTCAATGATACACTGCATATTACGTTATATTATAAGGTATTTTCAATGGTAAACTGCATATTACGTTATATTATAAGGTATTTTCAATGATAAACTACTATATATTATAAGGTATTTTCAATGATACACTCCATATTACGTTATATTATAAGGTATTTTCAATGATACACTGCATATTACGTTATATTATAAGGTATTTTCAATGATACACTGCATATTACGTTATATTATAAGGTATTTTCAATGGTAAACTGCATATTACGTTATATTATGAGGTATTTTCAATGATACACTGCATATTACGTTATATTATAAGGTATTTTCGATGATACACTGCATATTACGTTATATTATAAGGTATTTTCAATGATACACTACAAATCACGATATATTATAAGGTATTTTCAATGATACACTGCATATTACGTTATATTATAAAGTATTTTCAATGATACACTGCATATTACTTTATATTGTAAGGTATTTTCAATGTTACACTGCATATTACGCTATATTATAAGGTATTTTCGATGACACACTGCATATTACGTTATATTATAAGGTATTTTCAATGATACACTGCATATTACGTTATATTATAAGGTATTTTCAATGATACACTACAAATCACGATATATTATAAGGTATTTTCAATGATACACTGCATATTACGTTATATTATAAAGTATTTTCAATTATACACTGCATATTACTTTATATTGTAAGGTATTTTCATTGAAACACTACAAATTACCATATATTATAAGGTATTTTCAATGATACACTGCATATTACGCTATATTATAAGGTATTTTCAATGATACACTGCATATTACGTTATATTATAAGGTATTTTCAATGATAAACTACTATATATTATAAGGTATTTTCAATGATACACTGCATATTACGTTATATTATAAGGTATTTTCAATGATACACTACAAATCACGATATATTATAAGGTATTTTCAATGATACACTGCATATTACGTTATATTATAAAGTATTTTCAATTATACACTGCATATTACTTTATATTGTAAGGTATTTTCAATGTTACACTGCATATTACGCTATATTATAAGGTATTTTCATTGAAACACTACAAATTACCATATATTATATGGTATTTTTAATTATACACTGCATATTACGTTATATTATAAGGTATTTTCAATGATATACTGCATATTACGTTATATTATAAGGTATTTTCAATGATACACTGCATAATACGTTATATTATAAGGTATTTTCAATGGTACTCTGCATATTACGTTATATTATAAGGTATTTTCAATGATAAACTACTATATATTATAAGGTATTTTCAATGATACACTGCATATTACGTTATATTATAAGGTATTTTCAATGATACACTACAAATCACGATATATTATAAGGTATTTTCAATGATACACTGCATATTACGCTATATTATAAGGTATTTTCATTGATACACTACAAATTACCATATATTATAAGGTATTTTCAATGATACACTGCATATTACGCTATATTATAAGGTATTTTCGATGACACACTGCATATTACGTTATATTATAAGGTATTTTCATTGATACACTACAAATTACCATATATTATATGGTATTTTTAATTATACACTGCATATTACGTTATATTATAAGGTATTTTCGATGATACACTGCATATTACGTTATATTATAAGGTATTTTCAATGATACACTACAAATCACGATATATTATAAGGTATTTTCAATGATACACTGCATATTACGTTATATTATAAGGTATTTTCAATGATAAACTACTATAAATTATAAGGTATTTTCAATGATACACTACAAATCACGATATATTATAAGGTATTTTCAATGATACACTGCATATTACGTTATATTATAAAGTATTTTCAATGATACACTGCATATTACTTTATATTGTAAGGTATTTTCAATGTTACACTGCATATTACGCTATATTATAAGGTATTTTCATTGATACACTACAAATTACCATATATTATAAGGTATTTTCAATGTTATACTGCATATTACGCTATATTATAAGGTATTTTCGATGACACACTGCATATTACGTTATATTATAAGGTATTTTCAATGATACACTGCATATTACGTTATATTATAAAGTATTTTCAATGATACACTGCATATTACTTTATATTGTAAGGTATTTTCTATGTTACACTGCATATTACGCTATATTATAAGGTATTTTCATTGATACACTACAAATTACCATATATTATAAGGTATTTTCAATGATACACTGCATATTACGCTATATTATAAGGTATTTTCAATGATACACTGCATATTGCGTTATATTATAAGGTATTTTCAATGGTACTCTGCATATTACGTTATATTATAAGGTATTTTCAATGATAAACTACTATATATTATAAGGTATTTTCAATGATACACTGCATATTACGTTATATTATAAGGTATTTTCAATGATACACTACAAATCACGATATATTATAAGGTATTTTCAATGATACACTGCATATTACGCTATATTATAAGGTATTTTCGATGACACACTGCATATTACGTTATATTATAAGGTATTTTCAATGATACACTGTATATTACGTTATATTATAAGGTATTTTCAATGATACACTGCATATTGCGTTATATTATAAGGTATTTTCAATGATAAACTACTATATATTATAAGGTATTTTCAATGATACACTGCATATTACGTTATATTATAAAGTATTTTCAATGATACACTGCATATTACGTTATATTATAAGGTATTTTCAATGGTAAACTGCATATTACGCTATATTATAAGGTATTTTCGATGACACACTGCATATTACGTTATATTATAAGGTATTTTCAATGATACACTGCATATTACGTTATATTATAAAGTATTTTCAATGATACACTGCATATTACTTTATATTGTAAGGTATTTTCAATGTTACACTGCATATTACGCTATATTATAAGGTATTTTCATTGATACACTACAAATTACCATATATTATAAGGTATTTTCAATGATACACTGCATATTACGCTATATTATCAGGTATTTTCGATGACACACTGCATATTACGTTATATTATAAGGTATTTTCAATGATACACTGCATATTACGTTATATTATAAGGTATTTTCAATGATACACTGCATATTACGTTATATTATAAGGTATTTTCAATGATAAACTACTATATATTATAAGGTATTTTCAATGATACACTGCATATTACGTTATATTATAAGGTATTTTCAATGATAAACTACTATATATTATAAGGTATTTTCATTGATACACTGCATATTACGTTATATTATAAGGTATTTTCAATGATACACTACAAATCACGATATATTATAAGGTATTTTCAATGATACACTGCATATTACGTTATATTATAAGGTATTTTCAATGATACACTACAAATCACGATATATTATAAGGTATTTTCAATGATACACTGCATATTACGTTATATTATAAAGTATTTTCAATGATACACTGCATATTAATCTATATTGTAAGGTATTTTCAATGTTACACTGCATATTACGCTATATTATAAGGTATTTTCATTGATACACTACAAATTACCATATATTATAAGGTATTTTCAATGATACACTGCATATTACGCTATATTATAAGGTATTTTCGATGACACACTGCATATTACGTTATATTATAAGGTATTTTCAATGATACACTGCATATTACGTTATATTATAAGGTATTTTCAATGATACACTGTATATTACGTTATATTATAAGGTATTTTCATTGATACACTACAAATTACCATATATTATAAGGTATTTTAATGATACACTGCATATTACGTTATATTATAAGGTATTTTCAATGGTACTCTGCATATTACGTTATATTATAAGGTATTTTCAATGATAAACTACTATATATTATAAGGTATTTTCAATGATACACTGCATATTACGTTATATTATAAGGTATTTTCAATGATACACTGCATATTACGTTATATTATAAAGTATTTTCAATGATACACTGCATATTACTCTATATTGTAAGGTATTTTCAATGTTACACTGCATATTACGCTATATTATAAGGTATTTTCATTGATACACTACAAATTACCATATATTATAAGGTATTTTCAATGATACACTGCATATTACGCTATATTATAAGGTATTTTCGATGACACACTGCATATTACGTTATATTATAAGGTATTTTCAATGATACACTGCATATTACGTTATATTATAAGGTATTTTCAATGATACACTGTATATTACGTTATATTATAAGGTATTTTCATTGATACACTACAAATTACCATATATTATAAGGTATTTTAATGATACACTGCATATTACGTTATATTATAAGGTATTTTCAATGGTACTCTGCATATTACGTTATATTATAAGGTATTTTCAATGATAAACTACTATATATTATAAGGTATTTTCAATGATACACTGCATATTACGTTATATTATAAGGTATTTTCGATGATACACTGCATATTACGTTATATTATAATGTATTTTCAATGATACACTACAAATCACGATATATTATAAGGTATTTTCAATGATACACTGCATATTACGTTATATTATAAGGTATTTTCAATGATACACTACAAATCACGATATATTATAAGGTATTTTCAATGATACACAGCATATTACGTTATATTATAAAGTATTTTCAATTATACACTGCATATTACTTTATATTGTAAGGTATTTTCAATGTTACACTGCATATTACGCTATATTATAAGGTATTTTCATTGAAACACTACAAATTACCGTATATTATATGGTATTTTTAATTATACACTGCATATTACGTTATATTATAAGGTATTTTCAATGATACACTGCATATTACGTTATATTATAAGGTATTTTCAATGATACACTGCATAATACGTTATATTATAAGGTATTTTCAATGGTACTCTGCATATTACGTTATATTATAAGGTATTTTCAATGATAAACTACTATAAATTATAAGGTATTTTCAATGATACACTACAAATCACGATATATTATAAGGTATTTTCAATGATACACTGCATATTACGTTATATTATAAAGTATTTTCAATGATACACTGCATATTACTTTATATTGTAAGGTATTTTCAATGTTACACTGCATATTACGCTATATTATAAGGTATTTTCATTGATACACTACAAATTACCATATATTATAAGGTATTTTCAATGTTATACTGCATATTACGCTATATTATAAGGTATTTTCGATGACACACTGCATATTACGTTATATTATAAGGTATTTTCAATGATACACTGCATATTACGTTATATTATAAAGTATTTTCAATGATACACTGCATATTACTTTATATTGTAAGGTATTTTCAATGTTACACTGCATATTACGCTATATTATAAGGTATTTTCATTGATACACTACAAATTACCATATATTATAAGGTATTTTCAATGATACACTGCATATTACGCTATATTATAAGGTATTTTCAATGATACACTGCATATTGCGTTATATTATAAGGTATTTTCAATGGTACTCCGCATATTACGTTATATTATAAGGTATTTTCAATGATAAACTACTATATATTATAAGGTATTTTCAATGATACACTGCATATTACGTTATATTATAAGGTATTTTCAATGATACACTACAAATCACGATATATTATAAGGTATTTTCAATGATACACTGCATATTACGCTATATTATAAGGTATTTTCGATGATACACTGCATATTACGTTATATTATAAGGTATTTTCAATGATACACTGCATATTACGTTATATTATAAGGTATTTTCAATGATACACTGCATATTGCGTTATATTATAAGGTATTTTCAATGGTACTCTGCATATTACGTTATATTATAAGGTATTTTCAATGATAAACTACTATATATTATAAGGTATTTTCAATGATACACTGCATATTACGTTATATTATAAAGTATTTTCAATGATACACTGCATATTACGTTATATTATAAGGTATTTTCAATGGTAAACTGCATATTACGCTATATTATAAGGTATTTTCGATGACACACTGCATATTACGTTATATTATAAGGTATTTTCAATGATACACTGCATATTACGTTATATTATAAAGTATTTTCAATGATACACTGCATATTACTTTATATTGTAAGGTATTTTCAATGTTACACTGCATATTACGCTATATTATAAGGTATTTTCATTGATACACTACAAATTACCATATATTATAAGGTATTTTCAATGATACACTGCATATTACGCTATATTATCAGGTATTTTCGATGACACACTGCATATTACGTTATATTATAAGGTATTTTCAATGATACACTGCATATTACGTTATATTATAAGGTATTTTCAATGATACACTGCATATTACGTTATATTATAAGGTATTTTCAATGATAAACTACTATATATTATAAGGTATTTTCAATGATACACTGCATATTACGTTATATTATAAGGTATTTTCAATGATAAACTACTATATATTATAAGGTATTTTCAATGATACACTGCATATTACGTTATATTATAAGGTATTTTCAATGATAAACTACTATATATTATAAGGTATTTTCAATGATACACTGCATATTACGTTATATTATAAGGTATTTTCAATGATACACTACAAATCACGATATATTATAAGGTATTTTCAATGATACACTGCATATTACGTTATATTATAAGGTATTTTCAATGATACACTACAAATCACGATATATTATAAGGTATTTTCAATGATACACTGCATATTACGTTATATTATAAAGTATTTTCAATGATACACTGCATATTACTCTATATTGTAAGGTATTTTCAATGTTACACTGCATATTACGCTATATTATGAGGTATTTTCATTGATACACTACAAATTACCATATATTATAAGGTATTTTCAATGATACACTGCATATTACGCTATATTATAAGGTATTTTCGATGACACACTGCATATTACGTTATATTATAAGGTATTTTCAATGATACACTGCATATTACGTTATATTATAAGGTATTTTCAATGATACACTGTATATTACGTTATATTATAAGGTATTTTCATTGATACACTACAAATTACCATATATTATAAGGTATTTTAATGATACACTGCATATTACGTTATATTATAAGGTATTTTCAATGGTACTCTGCATATTACGTTATATTATAAGGTATTTTCAATGGTAAACTGCATATTACGTTATATTATAAGGTATTTTCAATGATAAACTACTATATATTATAAGGTATTTTCAATGATACACTGCATATTATGTTATATTATAAGGTATTTTCAATGATACACTACAAATCACGATATATTATAAGGTATTTTCAATGATACACTGCATATTACGTTATATTATAAAGTATTTTCAATGATACACTGCATATTACTCTATATTGTAAGGTATTTTCAATGTTACACTGCATATTACGCTATATTATAAGGTATTTTCATTGATATACTACAAATTACCATATATTATAATGTATTTTCAATGATACACTGCATATTACGCTATATTATAAGGTATTTTCGATGACACACTGCATATTACGTTATATTATAAGGTATTTTCAATGATACACTGCATATTACGTTATATTATAAGGTATTTTCAATGATACACTGTATATTACGTTATATTATAAGGTATTTTCATTGATACACTACAAATTACCATATATTATAAGGTATTTTAATGATACACTGCATATTACGTTATATTATAAGGTATTTTCAATGGTACTCTGCATATTACGTTATATTATAAGGTATTTTCAATGATAAACTACTATATATTATAAGGTATTTTCAATGATACACTGCATATTACGTTATATTATAAGGTATTTTCAATGATACACTGCATATTACGTTATATTATAAGGTATTTTCAATGGTAAACTGCATATTACGTTATATTATAAGGTATTTTCAATGATAAACTACTATATATTATAAGGTATTTTCAATGATACACTGCATATTATGTTATATTATAAGGTATTTTCGATGATACACTGCATATTACGTTATATTATAAGGTATTTTCATTGATACACTACAAATTACCATATATTATATGGTATTTTTAATTATACACTGCATATTACGTTATATTATAAGGTATTTTCAATGATACACTGCATATTACGTTATATTATAAGGTATTTTCAATGATACACTGCATATTACGTTATATTATACGGTATTTTTAATGGTACTCTGCATATTACGCTATATTATAAGGTATTTTCAATGACAGACGGCATATTACTTTATATTGTAAGGTATTTTCAATGTTACACTGCATATTACGCTATATTATAAGGTATTTTCGATGACACACTGCATATTACGTTATATTATAAGGTATTTTCAATGATACACTGCATATTACGTTATATTATAAGGTATTTTCAATGGTAAACTGCATATTACGTTATATTATGAGGTATTTTCAATGATACACTGCATATTACGTTATATTATAAGGTATTTTCGATGATACACTGCATATTACGTTATATTATAAGGTATTTTCAATGATACACTACAAATCACGATATATTATAAGGTATTTTCAATGATACACTGCATATTACGTTATATTATAAAGTATTTTCAATGATACACTGCATATTACTTTATATTGTAAGGTATTTTCAATGTTACACTGCATATTACGCTATATTATAAGGTATTTTCGATGATACACTGCATATTACGTTATATTATAAGGTATTTTCAATGATACACTACAAATCACGATATATTATAAGGTATTTTCAATGATACACTGCATATTACGTTATATTATAAAGTATTTTCAATGATACACTGCATATTACTTTATATTGTAAGGTATTTTCAATGTTACACTGCATATTACGCTATATTATAAGGTATTTTCATTGATACACTACAAATTACCATATATTATAAGGTATTTTCAATGTTACACTGCATATTACGCTATATTATAAGGTATTTTCGATGACACACTGCATATTACGCTATATTATAAGGTATTTTCGATGACACACTGCATATTACGTTATATTATAAGGTATTTTCAATGATACACTGCATATTACGTTATATTATAAAGTATTTTCAATGATACACTGCATATTACTTTATATTGTAAGGTATTTTCAATGTTACACTGCATATTACGCTATATTATAAGGTATTTTCATTGATACACTACAAATTACCATATATTATAAGGTATTTTCAATGATACACTGCATATTACGCTATATTATAAGGTATTTTCGATGACACACTGCATATTACGTTATATTATAAGGTATTTTCAATGATACACTGCATATTACGTTATATTATAAGGTATTTTCAATGATACACTGCATATTACGCTATATTTTAAGGTATTTTCATTGATACACTACAAATTACCATATATTATAAGGTATTTTCAATGATACACTGCATATTACGCTATATTATAAGGTATTTTCGATGACAAACTGCATATTACGTTATATTATAAGGTATTTTCAATGATACACTGCATATTACGTTATATTGTAAGGTATTTTCAATGTTACACTGCATATTACGCTATATTATAAGGTATTTTCATTGATACACTACAAATTACCATATATTATAAGGTATTTTCAATGATACACTGCATATTACGCTATATTATAAGGTATTTTCGATGACACACTGCATATTACGTTATATTATAAGGTATTTACAATGATACACTGCATATTACGTTATATTATAAGGTATTTTCAATGATACACTGCATATTACGTTATATTATAAGGTATTTTCAATGACAGACGGCATATTACTTTATATTGTAAGGTATTTTCAATGTTACACTGCATATTACGCTATATTATAAGGTATTTTCGATGACACACTGCATATTACGTTATATTATAAGGTATTTTCAATGATACACTGTATATTACGTTATATTATAAGGTATTTTCAATGATACACTGCATATTGCGTTATATTATAAGGTATTTTCAATGGTACTCTGCATATTACGTTATATTATAAGGTATTTTCAATGATAAACTACTATATATTATAAGGTATTTTCAATGATACACTGCCTATTACGTTATATTATAAGGTATTTTCAATGATACACTACAAATCACGATATATTATAAGGTATTTTCAATGATACACTGCATATTACGTTATATTATAAGGTATTTTCAATGATACACTACAAATCACGATATATTATAAGGTATTTTCAATGATACACTGCATATTACGTTATATTATAAAGTATTTTCAATGATACACTGCATATTACTCTATATTGTAAGGTATTTTCAATGTTACACTGCATATTACGCTATATTATAAGGTATTTTCATTGATACACTACAAATTACCATATATTATAAGGTATTTTCAATGATACACTGCATATTACGCTATATTATAAGGTATTTTCGATGACACACTGCATATTACGTTATATTATAAGGTATTTTCAATGATACACTGCATATTACGTTATATTATAAGGTATTTTCAATGATACACTGTATATTACGTTATATTATAAGGTATTTTCATTGATACACTACAAATTACCATATATTATAAGGTATTTTAATGATACACTGCATATTACGTTATATTATAAGGTATTTTCAATGGTACTCTGCATATTACGTTATATTATAAGGTATTTTCAATGATAAACTACTATATATTATAAGGTATTTTCAATGATACACTGCATATTACGTTATATTATAAGGTATTTTCAATGATACACTGCATATTACGTTATATTATAAGGTATTTTCAATGGTAAACTGCATATTACGTTATATTATAAGGTATTTTCAATGATAAACTACTATATATTATAAGGTATTTTCAATGACGCACTGCATATTATGTTATATTATAAGGTATTTTCGATGATACACTGCATATTACGTTATATTATAAGGTATTTTCATTGATACACTACAAATTACCATATATTATATGGTATTTTTAATTATACACTGCATATTACGTTATATTATAAGGTATTTTCAATGATACACTGCATATTACGTTATATTATAAGGTATTTTCAATGATACACTGCATATTACGTTATATTATAAGGTATTTTCAATGGTAAACTGCATATTACGTTATATTATGAGGTATTTTCAATGATACACTGCATATTACGTTATATTATAAGGTATTTTCAATGATACACTGCATATTACGTTATATTATAAAGTATTTTCAATGATACACTGCATATTACTTTATATTGTAAGGTATTTTCAATGTTACACTGCATATTACGTTATATTATAAGGTATTTTCATTGATACACTACAAATTACCATATATTATATGGTATTTTTAATTATACACTGCATATTACGTTATATTATAAGGTATTTTCAATGGTAAACTGCATATTACGTTATATTATGAGGTATTTTCAATGATACACTGCATATTACGTTATATTATAAGGTATTTTCGATGATACACTGCATATTACGTTATATTATAAGGTATTTTCAATGACAGACGGCATATTACTTTATATTGTAAGGTATTTTCAATGTTACACTGCATATTACGCTATATTATAAGGTATTTTCGATGACACACTGCATATTACGTTATATTATAAGGTATTTTCAATGATACACTGCATATTACGTTATATTATAAGGTATTTTCAATGGTAAACTGCATATTACGTTATATTATGAGGTATTTTCAATGATACACTGCATATTACGTTATATTATAAGGTATTTTCGATGATACACTGCATATTACGTTATATTATAAGGTATTTTCAATGACAGACGGCATATTACTTGATATTGTAAGGTGTTTTCAATGTTACACTGCATATTACGCTATATTAGAAGGTATTTTCGATGACACACTGCATATTACGTTATATTATAAGGTATTTTCAATGATACACTGTATATTACGTTATATTATAAGGTATTTTCAATGATACACTGCATATTGCGTTATATTATAAGGTATTTTCAATGGTACTCTGCATATTACGTTATATTATAAGGTATTTTCAATGATAAACTACTATATATTATAAGGTATTTTCAATGATACACTGCATATTACGTTATATTATAAGGTATTTTCAATGATACACTACAAATCACGATACATTATAAGGTATTTTCAATGATACACTGCATATTACGTTATATTATAAGGTATTTTCAATGATACACTACAAATCACGATATATTATAAGGTATTTTCAATGATACACTGCATATTACGTTATATTATAAAGTATTTTCAATGATACACTGCATATTACTCTATATTGTAAGGTATTTTCAATGTTACACTGGATATTACGCTATATTATAAGGTATTTTCATTGATACACTACAAATTACCATATATTATAAGGTATTTTCAATGATACACTGCATATTACGCTATATTATAAGGTATTTTCGATGACACACTGCATATTACGTTATATTATAAGGTATTTTCAATGATACACTGCATATTACGTTATATTATAAGGTATTTTCAATGATACACTGTATATTACGTTATATTATAAGGTATTTTCATTGATACACTACAAATTACCATATATTATAAGGTTTTTTAATGATACACTGCATATTACGTTATATTATAAGGTATTTTCAATGGTACTCTGCATATTACGTTATATTATAAGGTATTTTCAATGATAAACTACTATATATTATAAGGTATTTTCAATGATACACTGCATATTACGTTATATTATAAGGTATTTTCAATGATACACTGCATATTACGTTATATTATAAGGTATTTTCAATGGTAAACTGCATATTACGTTATATTATAAGGTATTTTCAATGATAAACTACTATATATTATAAGGTATTTTCAATGATACACTGCATATTATGTTATATTATAAGGTATTTTCGATGATACACTGCATATTACGTTATATTATAAGGTATTTTCATTGATACACTACAAATTACCATATATTATATGGTATTTTTAATTATACACTGCATATTACGTTATATTATAAGGTATTTTCAATGATACACTGCATATTACGTTATATTATAAGGTATTTTCAATGATACACTGCATATTACGTTATATTATAAGGTATTTTCAATGGTAAACTGCATATTACGTTATATTATGAGGTATTTTCAATGATACACTGCATATTACGTTATATTATAAGGTATTTTCGATGATACACTGCATATTACGTTATATTATAAGGTATTTTCAATGATACACTACAAATCACGATATATTATAAGGTATTTTCAATGATACACTGCATATTACGTTATATTATAAAGTATTTTCAATGATACACTGCATATTACTTTATATTGTAAGGTATTTTCAATGTTACACTGCATATTACGCTATATTATAAGGTATTTTCGATGATACACTGCATATTACGTTATATTATAAGGTATTTTCAATGACAGACGGCATATTACTTTATATTGTAAGGTATTTTCAATGTTACACTGCATATTACGCTATATTATAAGGTATTTTCGATGACACACTGCATATTACGTTATATTATAAAGTATTTTCAATGATACACTGCATATTACTCTATATTGTAAGGTATTTTCAATGTTACACTGCATATTACGCTATATTATAAGGTATTTTCATTGATACACTACAAATTACCATATATTATAAGGTATTTTCAATGATACACTGCATATTACGCTATATTATAAGGTATTTTCGATGACACACTGCATATTACGTTATATTATAAGGTATTTTCAATGATACACTGCATATTACGTTATATTATAAGGTATTTTCAATGATACACTGTATATTACGTTATATTATAAGGTATTTTCATTGATACACTACAAATTACCATATATTATAAGGTATTTTAATGATACACTGCATATTACGTTATATTATAAGGTATTTTCAATGGTACTCTGCATATTACGTTATATTATAAGGTATTTTCAATGATAAACTACTATATATTATAAGGTATTTTCAATGATACACTGCATATTACGTTATATTATAAGGTATTTTCAATGATACACTGCATATTACGTTATATTATAAGGTATTTTCAATGGTAAACTGCATATTACGTTATATTATAAGGTATTTTCAATGATAAACTACTATATATTATAAGGTATTTTCAATGACGCACTGCATATTATGTTATATTATAAGGTATTTTCGATGATACACTGCATATTACGTTATATTATAAGGTATTTTCATTGATACACTACAAATTACCATATATTATATGGTATTTTTAATTATACACTGCATATTACGTTATATTATAAGGTATTTTCAATGATACACTGCATATTACGTTATATTATAAGGTATTTTCAATGATACACTGCATATTACGTTATATTATAAGGTATTTTCAATGGTAAACTGCATATTACGTTATAATATGAGGTATTTTCAATGATACACTGCATATTACGTTATATTATAAGGTATTTTCAATGATACACTGCATATTACGTTATATTATAAAGTATTTTCAATGATACACTGCATATTACTTTATATTGTAAGGTATTTTCAATGTTACACTGCATATTACGTTATATTATAAGGTATTTTCATTGATACACTACAAATTACCATATATTATATGGTATTTTTAATTATACACTGCATATTACGTTATATTATAAGGTATTTTCAATGGTAAACTGCATATTACGTTATATTATGAGGTATTTTCAATGATACACTGCATATTACGTTATATTATAAGGTATTTTCGATGATACACTGCATATTACGTTATATTATAAGGTATTTTCAATGACAGACGGCATATTACTTTATATTGTAAGGTATTTTCAATGTTACACTGCATATTACGCTATATTATAAGGTATTTTCGATGACACACTGCATATTACGTTATATTATAAGGTATTTTCAATGATACACTGCATATTACGTTATATTATAAGGTATTTTCAATGATACACTACAAATCACGATACATTATAAGGTATTTTCAATGATACACTGCATATTACGTTATATTATAAGGTATTTTCAATGATACACTACAAATCACGATATATTATAAGGTATTTTCAATGATACACTGCATATTACGTTATATTATAAAGTATTTTCAATGATACACTGCATATTACTCTATATTGTAAGGTATTTTCAATGTTACACTGGATATTACGCTATATTATAAGGTATTTTCATTGATACACTACAAATTACCATATATTATAAGGTATTTTCAATGATACACTGCATATTACGCTATATTATAAGGTATTTTCGATGACACACTGCATATTACGTTATATTATAAGGTATTTTCAATGATACACTGCATATTACGTTATATTATAAGGTATTTTCAATGATACACTGTATATTACGTTATATTATAAGGTATTTTCATTGATACACTACAAATTACCATATATTATAAGGTTTTTTAATGATACACTGCATATTACGTTATATTATAAGGTATTTTCAATGATACACTACAAATCACGATATATTATAAGGTATTTTCAATGATACACTGCATATTACGTTATATTATAAAGTATTTTCAATGATACACTGCATATTACTTTATATTGTAAGGTATTTTCAATGTTACACTGCATATTACGCTATATTATAAGGTATTTTCGATGATACACTGCATATTACGTTATATTATAAGGTATTTTCAATGACAGACGGCATATTACTTTATATTGTAAGGTATTTTCAATGTTACACTGCATATTACGCTATATTATAAGGTATTTTCGATGACACACTGCATATTACGTTATATTATAAGGTATTTTCAATGATACACTGCATATTACGTTATATTATACGGTATTTTTAATGGTACTCTGCATATTACGCTATATTATAAGGTATTTTCAATGACAGACGGCATATTACTTTATATTGTAAGGTATTTTCAATGTTACACTGCATATTACGCTATATTATAAGGTATTTTCGATGACACACTGCATATTACGTTATATTATAAGGTATTTTCAATGATACACTGTATATTACGTTATATTATAAGGTATTTTCAATGATACACTGCATATTGCGTTATATTATACGGTATTTTTAATGGTACTCTGCATATTACGTTATATTATAAGGTATTTTCAATGATAAACTACTATATATTATAAGGTATTTTCAATGATACACTGCATATTACGTTATATTATAAGGTATTTTCAATGATACACTACAAATCACGATACATTATAAGGTATTTTCAATGATACACTGCATATTACGTTATATTATAAGGTATTTTCAATGATACACTACAAATCACGATATATTATAAGGTATTTTCAATGATACACTGCATATTACGTTATATTATAAAGTATTTTCAATGATACACTGCATATTACTCTATATTGTAAGGTATTTTCAATGTTACACTGGATATTACGCTATATTATAAGGTATTTTCATTGATACACTACAAATTACCATATATTATAAGGTATTTTCAATGATACACTGCATATTACGCTATATTATAAGGTATTTTCGATGACACACTGCATATTACGTTATATTATAAGGTATTTTCAATGATACACTGCATATTACGTTATATTATAAGGTATTTTCAATGATACACTGTATATTACGTTATATTATAAGGTATTTTCATTGATACACTACAAATTACCATATATTATAAGGTTTTTTAATGATACACTGCATATTACGTTATATTATAAGGTATTTTCAATGATACACTACAAATCACGATATATTATAAGGTATTTTCAATGATACACTGCATATTACGTTATATTATAAAGTATTTTCAATGATACACTGCATATTACTTTATATTGTAAGGTATTTTCAATGTTACACTGCATATTACGCTATATTATAAGGTATTTTCGATGATACACTGCATATTACGTTATATTATAAGGTATTTTCAATGACAGACGGCATATTACTTTATATTGTAAGGTATTTTCAATGTTACACTGCATATTACGCTATATTATAAGGTATTTTCGATGACACACTGCATATTACGTTATATTATAAGGTATTTTCAATGATACACTGCATATTACGTTATATTATACGGTATTTTTAATGGTACTCTGCATATTACGCTATATTATAAGGTATTTTCAATGACAGACGGCATATTACTTTATATTGTAAGGTATTTTCAATGTTACACTGCATATTACGCTATATTATAAGGTATTTTCGATGACACACTGCATATTACGTTATATTATAAGGTATTTTCAATGATACACTGCATATTACGTTATATTATAAGGTATTTTCAATGATACACTGCATATTGCGTTATATTATACGGTATTTTTAATGGTACTCTGCATATTACGTTATATTATAAGGTATTTTCAATGATAAACTACTATATATTATAAGGTATTTTCAATGATACACTACAAATCACGATATATTATAAGGTATTTTCAATGATACACTGCATATTACGTTATATTATAAGGTATTTTCGATGACACACTGCATATTACGTTATATTATAAGGTATTTTCAATGATACACTGCATATTGCGTTATATTATAAGGTATTTTCAATGGTACTCTGCATATTACGTTATATTATAAGGTATTTTCAATGATAAACTACTATATATTATAAGGTATTTTCAATGATACACTGCATATTACGTTATATTATAAGGTATTTTCAATGATACACTGCATATTACGTTATATTATAAGGTATTTTCAATGGTAAACTGCATATTACGTTATATTATAAGGTATTTTCAATGATAAACTACTATATATTATAAGGTATTTTCAATGATACACTGCATATTATGTTATATTATAAGGTATTTTCGATGATACACTGCATATTACGTTATATTATAAGGTATTTTCATTGATACACTACAAATTACCATATATTATATGGTATTTTTAATTATACACTGCATATTACGTTATATTATAAGGTATTTTCAATGATACACTGCATATTACGTTATATTATAAGGTATTTTCAATGATACACTGCATATTACGTTATATTATAAGGTATTTTCAATGGTAAACTGCATATTACGTTATATTATGAGGTATTTTCAATGATACACTGCATATTACGTTATATTATAAGGTATTTTCGATGATACACTGCATATTACGTTATATTATAAGGTATTTTCAATGATACACTACAAATCACGATATATTATAAGGTATTTTCAATGATACACTGCATATTACGTTATATTATAAAGTATTTTCAATGATACACTGCATATTACTTTATATTGTAAGGTATTTTCAATGTTACACTGCATATTACGCTATATTATAAGGTATTTTCGATGATACACTGCATATTACGTTATATTATAAGGTATTTTCAATGACAGACGGCATATTACTTTATATTGTAAGGTATTTTCAATGTTACACTGCATATTACGCTATATTATAAGGTATTTTCGATGACACACTGCATATTACGTTATATTATAAGGTATTTTCAATGATACACTGCATATTACGTTATATTATACGGTATTTTTAATGGTACTCTGCATATTACGCTATATTATAAGGTATTTTCAATGACAGACGGCATATTACTTTATATTGTAAGGTATTTTCAATGTTACACTGCATATTACGCTATATTATAAGGTATTTTCGATGACACACTGCATATTACGTTATATTATAAGGTATTTTCAATGATACACTGCATATTACGTTATATTATAAGGTATTTTCAATGATACACTGCATATTGCGTTATATTATAAGGTATTTTCAATGGTACTCTGCATATTACGTTATATTATAAGGTATTTTCAATGATAAACTACTATATATTATAAGGTATTTTCAATGATACACTACAAATCACGATATATTATAAGGTATTTTCAATGATACACTGCATATTACGTTATATTATAAGGTATTTTCGATGACACACTGCATATTACGTTATATTATAAGGTATTTTCAATGATACACTGCATATTGCGTTATATTATAAGGTATTTTCAATGGTACTCTGCATATTACGTTATATTATAAGGTATTTTCAATGATAAACTACTATATATTATAAGGTATTTTCAATGATACACTGCATATTACGTTATATTATAAGGTATTTTCAATGATACACTACAAATCACGATATATTATAAGGTATTTTCAATGATACACTGCATATTACGTTATATTATAAGGTATTTTCAATGATACACTACAAATCACGATATATTATAAGGTATTTTCAATGATACACTGCATATTACGTTATATTATAAAGTATTTTCAATGATACACTGTATATTACGTTATATTATAAGGTATTTTCATTGATACACTACAAATTACCATATATTATAAGGTATTTTAATGATACACTGCATATTACGTTATATTATAAAGTATTTTCAATGATACACTGCATATTACTTTATATTGTAAGGTATTTTCAATGATACACTGCATATTACGTTATATTATAAGGTATTTTCAATGACAGACGGCATATTACTTTATATTGTAAGGTATTTTCAATGTTACACTGCATATTACGCTACATTATAAGGTATTTTCGATGACACACTGCATATTACGTTATATTATAAGGTATTTTCAATGATACACTGTATATTACGTTATATTATAAGGTATTTTCAATGATACACTGCATATTGCGTTATATTATAAGGTATTTTCAATGGTACTCTGCATATTACGTTATATTATAAGGTATTTTCAATGATAAACTACTATATATTATAAGGTATTTTCAATGATACACTGCATATTACGTTATATTATAAGGTATTTTCAATGATACACTACAAATCACGATATATTATACGGTATTTTCAATGATACACTGCATATTACGTTATATTATAAGGTATTTTCAATGATACACTACAAATCACGATATATTATAAGGTATTTTCAATGATACACTGCATATTACGTTATATTATAAAGTATTTTCAATGATACACTGCATATTACTCTATATTGTAAGGTATTTTCAATGTTACACTGCATATTACGCTATATTATAAGGTAGTTTCATTGATACACTACAAATTACCATATATTATAAGGTATTTTCAATGATACACTGCATATTACGCTATATTATAAGGTATTTTCGATGACACACTGCATATTACGTTATATTATAAGGTATTTTCAATGATACACTGCATATTACGTTATATTATAAGGTATTTTCAATGATACACTGTATATTACGTTATATTATAAGGTATTTTCATTGATACACTACAAATTACCATATATTATAAGGTATTTTAATGATACACTGCATATTACGTTATATTATAAGGTATTTTCAATGGTACTCTGCATATTACGTTATATTATAAGGTATTTTCAATGATAAACTACTATATATTATAAGGTATTTTCAATGATACACTGCATATTACGTTATATTATAAGGTATTTTCAATGATACACTGCATATTACGTTATATTATAAGGTATTTTCAATGGTAAACTGCATATTACGTTATATTATAAGGTATTTTCAATGATAAACTACTATATATTATAAGGTATTTTCAATGATACACTGCATATTATGTTATATTATAAGGTATTTTCGATGATACACTGCATATTACGTTATATTATAAGGTATTTTCATTGATACACTACAAATTACCATATATTATATGGTATTTTTAATTATACACTGCATATTACGTTATATTATAAGGTATTTTCAATGATACACTGCATATTACGTTATATTATAAGGTATTTTCAATGATACACTGCATATTACGTTATATTATAAGGTATTTTCAATGGTAAACTGCATATTACGTTATATTATGAGGTATTTTCAATGATACACTGCATATTACGTTATATTATAAGGTATTTTCGATGATACACTGCATATTACGTTATATTATAAGGTATTTTCAATGATACACTACAAATCACGATATATTATAAGGTATTTTCAATGATACACTGCATATTACGTTATATTATAAAGTATTTTCAATGATACACTGCATATTACTTTATATTGTAAGGTATTTTCAATGTTACACTGCATATTACGCTATATTATAAGGTATTTTCGATGATACACTGCATATTACGTTATATTATAAGGTATTTTCAATGATACACTACAAATCACGATATATTATAAGGTATTTTCAATGATACACTGCATATTACGTTATATTATAAAGTATTTTCAATGATACACTGCATATTACTTTATATTGTAAGGTATTTTCAATGTTACACTGCATATTACGCTATATTATAAGGTATTTTCATTGATACACTACAAATTACCATATATTATAAGGTATTTTCAATGTTACACTGCATATTACGCTATATTATAAGGTATTTTCGATGACACACTGCATATTACGTTATATTATAAGGTATTTTCAATGATACACTGCATATTACGTTATATTATAAAGTATTTTCAATGATACACTGCATATTACTTTATATTGTAAGGTATTTTCAATGTTACACTGCATATTACGCTATATTATAAGGTATTTTCATTGAAACACTACAAATTACCATATATTATAAGGTATTTTCAATGATACACTGCATATTACGTTATATTATAAGGTATTTTCAATGATACACTGCATATTACGTTATATTATAAGGTATTTTCAATGATACACTGCATAATACGTTATATTATAAGGTATTTTCAATGGTAAACTGCATATTACGTTATATTATAAGGTATTTTCAATGATAAACTACTATATATTATAAGGTATTTTCAATGATACACTGCATATTACGTTATATTATAAGGTATTTTAGATGATACACTGCATATTACGTTATATTATAAGGTATTTTCATTGATACACTACAAATTACCATATATTACATGGTATTTTTAATTATACACTGCATATTACGTTATATTATAAGGTATTTTCAATGATACACTACTAATCACGATATATTATAAGGTATTTTCATTGATACACTACAAATTACCATATATTATATGGTATTTTTAATTATACACTGCATATTACGTTATATTATAAGGTAATTTCAATGATACACTGCATATTACGTTATATTATAAGGTATTTTCAATGATACACTACAAATCACGATATATTATAAGGTATTTTCAATGATACACTGCATATTACGTTATATTATAAAGTATTTTCAATTATACACTGCATATTACTTTATATTGTAAGGTATTTTCAATGATACACTGCATATTACGCTATATTATAAGGTATTTTCGATGACACACTGCATATTACGTTATATTATAAGGTATTTTCATTGATACACTACAAATTACCATATATTATATGGTATTTTTAATTATACACTGCATATTACGTTATATTATAAGGTATTTTCAATGATACACTGCATATTACGTTATATTATAAGGTATTTTCAATGATACACTGCATATTACGTTATATTATAAGGTATTTTCAATGGTAAACTGCATATTACGTTATATTATGAGGTATTTTCAATGATACACTGCATATTACGTTATATTATAAGGTATTTTCGATGATACACTGCATATTACGTTATATTATAAGGTATTTGCAATGATACACTGTATATTACGTTATATTATAAGGTATTTTCAATGATAAACTACTATATATTATAATGTATTTTCAATGATACACTGCATATTACGCTATATTATAAGGTATTTTCATTGAAACACTACAAATTACCATATATTATAAGGTATTTTCAATGATACACTGCATATTACGTTATATTAAAAGGTATTTTCAATGATACACTGCATATTACGTTATATTATAAGGTATTTTCAATGATACACTGCATAATACGTTATATTATAAGGTATTTTCAATAATACACTGCATATTACTTTATATTGTAAGGTATTTTCAATGTTACACTGCATATTACGCTATATTATAAGGTATTTTCGATGACACACTGCATATTACGTTATATTATAAGGTATTTTCAATGATACACTGCATATTACGTTATATTATAAGGTATTTTCAATGATACACTACAAATCACGATATATTATAAGGTATTTTCAATGATACACTGCATATTACGTTATATTATAAAGTATTTTCAATTATACACTGCATATTACTTTATATTGTAAGGTATTTTCAATGTTACACTGCATATTACGCTATATTATAAGGTATTTTCATTGAAACACTACAAATTACCATATATTATATGGTATTTTTAATTATACACTGCATATTACGTTATATTATAAGGTATTTTCAATGATACACTGCATAATACGTTATATTATAAGGTATTTTCAATGGTACTCTGCATATTACGTTATATTATAAGGTATTTTCAATGATAAACTACTATATATTATAAGGTATTTTCAATGATACACTGCATATTACGTTATATTATAAGGTATTTTCAATGATACACTACAAATCACGATATATTATAAGGTATTTTCAATGATACACTGCATATTACTTTATATTGTAAGGTATTTTCAATGTTACACTGCATATTACGCTATATTATAAGGTATTTTCATTGATACACTACAAATTACCATATATTATAAGGTATTTTCAATGATACACTGCATATTACGCTATATTATAAGGTATTTTCGATGACACACTGCATATTACGTTATATTATAATGTATTTTCAATGATACACTGCATATTACGTTATATTATAAGGTATTTTCGATGATACACTGCATATTACGTTATATTATAAGGTATTTTCAATGATACACTACAAATCACGATATATTATAAGGTATTTTCAATGATACACTGCATATTACGTTATATTATAAAGTATTTTCAATGATACACTGCATATTACTTTATATTGTAAGGTATTTTCAATGTTACACTGCATATTACGCTATATTATAAGGTATTTTCGATGACACACTGCATATTACGTTATATTATAAGGTATTTTCAATGATACACTGCATATTACGTTATATTATAAGGTATTTTCAATGATACACTACAAATCACGATATATTATAAGGTATTTTCAATGATACACTGCATATTACGTTATATTATAAAGTATTTTCAATTATACACTGCATATTACTTTATATTGTAAGGTATTTTCAATGTTACACTGCATATTACGCTATATTATAAGGTATTTTCATTGAAACACTACAAATTACCATATATTATATGGTATTTTTAATTATACACTGCATATTACGTTATATTATAAGGTATTTTCAATGATACACTGCATATTACGTTATATTATAAGGTATTTTCAATGATACACTGCATAATACGTTATATTATAAGGTATTTTCAATGATACACTACAAATCACGATATATTATAAGGTATTTTCAATGATACACTGCATATTACGTTATATTATAAAGTATTTTCAATGATACACTGCATATTACTTTATATTGTAAGGTATTTTCAATGTTACACTGCATATTACGCTATATTATAAGGTATTTTCATTGATACACTACAAATTACCATATATTATAAGGTATTTTCAATGATACACTGCATATTACGCTATATTATAAGGTATTTTCGATGACACACTGCATATTACGTTATATTATAAGGTATTTTCAATGATACACTGCATATTACGTTATATTATAAGGTATTTTCAATGATACACTGTATATTACGTTATATTATAAGGTATTTTCAATGATAAACTACTATATATTATAAGGTATTTTCAATGATACACTGCATATTACGTTATATTATAAGGTATTTTCGATGATACACTGCATATTACGTTATATTATAAGGTATTTTCATTGATACACTACAAATTTCCATATATTATATGGTATTTTTAATTATACACTGCATATTACGTTATATTATAAGGTATTTTCAATGATACACTGCATATTACGTTATATTATAAGGTATTTTCAATGATACACTACAAATCACGATATATTATAAGGTATTTTCAATGATACACTGCATATTACGTTATATTATAAAGTATTTTCAATTATACACTGCATATTACTTTATATTGTAAGGTATTTTCAATGATACACTGCATATTACGCTATATTATAAGGTATTTTCGATGACACACTGCATATTACGTTATATTATAAGGTATTTTCATTGATACACTACAAATTACCATATATTATATGGTATTTTTAATTATACACTGCATATTACGTTATATTATAAGGTATTTTCAATGATACACTGCATATTACGTTATATTATAAGGTATTTTCAATGATACACTGCATATTACGTTATATTATAAGGTATTTTCAATGGTAAACTGCATATTACGTTATATTATGAGGTATTTTCAATGATACACTGCATATTACGTTATATTATAAGGTATTTTCGATGATACACTGCATATTACGTTATATTATAAGGTATTTTCAATGATACACTGCATATTACGTTATATTATAAGGTATTTTCAATGATACACTGCATATTACGTTATATTATAAGGTATTTTCAATGGTAAACTGCATATTACGTTATATTATGAGGTATTTTCAATGATACACTGCATATTACGTTATATTATAAGGTATTTTCGATGATACACTGCATATTACGTTATATTATAAGGTATTTTCAATGATACACTACAAATCACGATATATTATAAGGTATTTTCAATGATACACTGCATATTACGTTATATTATAAAGTATTTTCAATGATACACTGCATATTACTTTATATTGTAAGGTATTTTCAATGTTACACTGCATATTACGCTATATTATAAGGTATTTTCGATGACACACTGCATATTACGTTATATTATAAGGTATTTTCAATGATACACTGCATATTACGTTATATTATAAGGTATTTTCAATGATACACTACAAATCACGATATATTATAAGGTATTTTCAATGATACACTGCATATTACGTTATATTATAAAGTATTTTCAATTATACACTGCATATTACTTTATATTGTAAGGTATTTTCAATGTTACACTGCATATTACGCTATATTATAAGGTATTTTCATTGAAACACTACAAATTACCATATATTATATGGTATTTTTAATTATACACTGCATATTACGTTATATTATAAGGTATTTTCAATGATACACTGCATATTACGATATATTGTAAGGTATTTTCAATGTTACACTGCATATTACGCTATATTATAAGGTATTTTCATTGATACACTACAAATTACCATATATTATAAGGTATTTTCAATGATACACTGCATATTACGCTATATTATAAGGTATTTTCGATGACACACTGCATATTACGTTATATTATAAGGTATTTTCAATGATACACTGCATATTACGTTATATTATAAGGTATTTTCATTGATACACTACAAATTACCATATATTATAAGGTATTTTAATGATACACTGCATATTACGTTATATTATAAGGTATTTTCAATGGTACTCTGCATATTACGTTATATTATAAGGTATTTTCAATGATAAACTACTATATATTATAAGGTATTTTCAATGATACACTGCATATTACGTTATATTATAAGGTATTTTCAATGATACACTGCATATTACGTTATATTATAAGGTATTTTCAATGGTAAACTGCATATTACGTTATATTATAAGGTATTTTCAATGATAAACTACTATATATTATAAGGTGTTTCAATGATACACTGCATATTACGTTATATTATAAGGTATTTTCGATGATACACTGCATATTACGTTATATTATAAGGTATTTTCATTGATACACTACAAATTACCATATATTATATGGTATTCTTAATTATACACTGCATATTACGTTATATTATAAGGTATTTTCAATGATACACTGCATATTACTTTATATTGTAAGGTATTTTCAATGTTACACTGCATATTACGCTATATTATAAGGTATTTTCGATGATACACTGCATATTACGTTATATTATAAGGTATTTTCAATGATACACTACAAATCACGATATATTATAAGGTATTTTCAATGATACACTGCATATTACGTTATATTATAAAGTATTTTCAATGATACACTGCATATTACTTTATATTGTAAGGTATTTTCAATGTTACACTGCATATTACGCTATATTATAAGGTATTTTCATTGATACACTACAAATTACCATATATTATAAGGTATTTTCAATGTTACACTGCATATTACGCTATATTATAAGGTATTTTCGATGACACACTGCATATTACGTTATATTATAAGGTATTTTCAATGATACACTGCATATTACGTTATATTATAAAGTATTTTCAATGATACACTGCATATTACTTTATATTGTAAGGTATTTTCAATGTTACACTGCATATTACGCTATATTATAAGGTATTTTCATTGATACACTACAAATTACCATACATTATAAGGTATTTTCAATGATACACTGCATATTACGCTATATTATAAGGTATTTTCGATGACACACTGCATATTACGTTATATTATAAGGTATTTTCAATGATACACTGCATATTACTTTATATTGTAAGGTATTTTCAATGTTACACTGCATATTACGCTATATTATAAGGTATTTTCATTGATACACTACAAATTACCATATATTATAAGGTATTTTCAATGATACACTGCATATTACGCTATATTATAAGGTATTTTCGATGACACACTGCATATTACGTTATATTATAAGGTATTTTCAATGATACACTGCATATTACGTTATATTATAAGGTAGTTTCAATGATACACTGTATATTACGTTATATTATAAGGTATTTTCATTGATACACTACAAATTACCATATATTATAAGGTATTTTAATGATACACTGCATATTACGTTATATTATAAGGTATTTTCAATGGTACTCTGCATATTACGTTATATTATAAGGTATTTTCAATGATAAACTACTATATATTATAAGGTATTTTCAATGATACACTGCATATTACGTTATATTATAAGGTATTTTCAATGATACACTGCATATTACGTTATATTATAAGGTATTTTCAATGGTAAACTGCATATTACGTTATATTATAAGGTATTTTCAATGATAAACTACTATATATTATAAGGTATTTTCAATGATACACTGCATATTACGTTGTATTATAAGGTATTTTCGATGATACACTGCATATTACGTTATATTATAAGGTATTTTCATTGATACACTACAAATTACCATATATTATATGGTATTTTTAATTATACACTGCATATTACGTTATATTATAAGGTATTTTCAATGATAAACTACTATATATTATAAGGTATTTTCAATGATACACTGCATATTACGTTATATTATAAGGTATTTTCGATGATACACTGCATATTACGTTATATTATAAGGTATTTTCATTGATACACTACAAATTACCATATATTATATGGTATTTTTAATTATACACTGCATATTACGTTATATTATAAGGTATTTTCAATGATACACTGCATATTACTTTATATTGTAAGGTATTTTCAATGTTACACTGCATATTACGCTATATTATAAGGTATTTTCGATGATACACTGCATATTACGTTATATTATAAGGTATTTTCAATGATACACTACAAATCACGATATATTATAAGGTATTTTCAATGATACACTGCATATTACGTTATATTATAAAGTATTTTCAATGATACACTGCATATTACTTTATATTGTAAGGTATTTTCAATGTTACACTGCATATTACGCTATATTATAAGGTATTTTCATTGATACACTACAAATTACCATATATTATAAGGTATTTTCAATGTTACACTGCATATTACGCTATATTATAAGGTATTTTCGATGACACACTGCATATTACGTTATATTATAAGGTATTTTCAATGATACACTGCATATTACGTTATATTATAAAGTATTTTCAATGATACACTGCATATTACTTTATATTCTAAGGTATTTTCAATGTTACACTGCATATTACGCTATATTATAAGGTATTTTCATTGATACACTACAAATTACCATACATTATAAGGTATTTTCAATGATACACTGCATATTACGCTATATTATAAGGTATTTTCGATGACACACTGCATATTACGTTATATTATAAGGTATTTTCAATGATACACTGCATATTACTTTATATTGTAAGGTATTTTCAATGTTACACTGCATATTACGCTATATTATAAGGTATTTTCATTGATACACTACAAATTACCATATATTATAAGGTATTTTCAATGATACACTGCATATTACGCTATATTATAAGGTATTTTCGATGACACACTGCATATTACGTTATATTATAAGGTATTTTCAATGATACACTGCATATTACGTTATATTATAAGGTAGTTTCAATGATACACTGTATATTACGTTATATTATAAGGTATTTTCATTGATACACTACAAATTACCATATATTATAAGGTATTTTAATGATACACTGCATATTACGTTATATTATAAGGTATTTACAATGGTACTCTGCATATTACGTTATATTATAAGGTATTTTCAATGATAAACTACTATATATTATAAGGTATTTTCAATGATACACTGCATATTACGTTATATTATAAGGTATTTTCAATGATACACTGCATATTACGTTATATTATAAGGTATTTTCAATGGTAAACTGCATATTACGTTATATTATAAGGTATTTTCAATGATAAACTACTATATATTATAAGGTATTTTCAATGATACACTGCATATTACGTTATATTATAAGGTATTTTCGATGATACACTGCATATTACGTTATATTATAAGGTATTTTCATTGATACACTACAAATTACCATATATTATATGGTATTTTTAATTATACACTGCATATTACGTTATATTATAAGGTATTTTCAATGATACACTGCATATTACGTTATATTATAAGGTATTTTCAATGATACACTGCATATTACGTTATATTATAAGGTATTTTCAATGGTAAACTGCATATTACGTTATATTATGAGGTATTTTCAATGATACACTGCATATTACGTTATATTATAAGGTATTTTCGATGATACACTGCATATTACGTTATATTATAAGGTATTTTCAATGATACACTACAAATCACGATATATTATAAGGTATTTTCAATGATACACTGCATATTACGTTATATTATAAAGTATTTTCAATGATACACTGCATATTACTTTATATTGTAAGGTATTTTCAATGTTACACTGCATATTACGCTATATTATAAGGTATTTTCGATGATACACTGCATATTACGTTATATTATAAGGTATTTTCAATGATACACTGCATAATACGTTATATTATAAGGTATTTTCAATGGTACTCTGCATATTACGTTATATTATAAGGTATTTTCAATGATAAACTACTATATATTATAAGGTATTTTCAATGTTACACTGCATATTACGCTATATTATAAGGTATTTTCATTGAAACAATACAAATTACCATATATTATAAGGTATTTTCAATGATACACTGCATATTACGCTATATTATAAGGTATTTTCAATGATACACTGCATATTACGTTATATTATAAGGTATTTTCAATGATACACTGCATATTACGTTATATTATAAGGTATTTTCAATGATAAACTACTATATATTATAAGGTATTTTCAATGATACACTGCATATTACGTTATATTATAAGGTATTTTCAATGATACACTGCATATTACGTTATATTATAAAGTATTTTCAATTATACACTGCATATTACTTTATATTGTAAGGTATTTTCAATGTTACACTGCATATTACGCTATATTATAAGGTATTTTCATTGAAACACTACAAATTACCATATATTATATGGTATTTTTAATTATACACTGCATATTACGTTATATTATAAGGTATTTTCAATGATACACTGCATATTACGTTATATTATAAGGTATTTTCAATGATACACTGCATAATACGTTATATTATAAGGTATTTTCAATGGTACTCTGCATATTACGTTATATTATAAGGTATTTTCAATGATAAACTACTATATATTATAAGGTATTTTCAATGATACACTGCATATTACGTTATATTATAAGGTATTTTCAATGATACACTACAAATCACGATATATTATAAGGTATTTTCAATGATACACTGCATATTACTTTATATTGTAAGGTATTTTCAATGTTACACTGCATATTACGTTATATTATAAGGTATTTTCATTGATACACTACAATTACCATATATTATAAGGTATTTTCAATGATACACTGCATATTACGCTATATTATAAGGTATTTTCGATGACACACTGCATATTACGTTATATTATAAGGTATTTTCATTGATACACTACAAATTACCATATATTATATGGTATTTTTAATTATACACTGCATATTACGTTATATTATAAGGTATTTTCAATGATACACTACATATTACGTTATATTATAAGGTAGTTTCAATGATACACTGTATATTACGTTATATTATAAGGTATTTTCATTGATACACTACAAATTACGTTATATTATAAGGTATTTTAATGATACACTGCATATTACGTTATATTATAAAGTATTTTCAATTATACACTGCATATTACTTTATATTGTAAGGTATTTTCAATGTTACACTGCATATTACGCTATATTATAAGGTATTTTCATTGAAACACTACAAATTACCATATATTATATGGTATTTTTAATTATACACTGCATATTACGTTATATTATAAGGTATTTTCAATGATACACTGCATATTACGTTATATTATAAGGTATTTTCAATGATACACTGCATAATACGTTATATTATAAGGTATTTTCAATGGTACTCTGCATATTACGTTATATTATAAGGTATTTTCAATGATAAACTACTATATATTATAAGGTATTTTCAATGATACACTGCATATTACGTTATATTATAAGGTATTTTCAATGATACACTACAAATCACGATATATTATAAGGTATTTTCAATGATACACTGCATATTACGTTATATTATAAAGTATTTTCAATGATACACTGCATATTTCTTTATATTGTAAGGTATTTTCAATGTTACACTGCATATTACGCTATATTATAAGGTATTTTCATTGATACACTACAAATTACCATATATTATAAGGTATTTTCAATGATACACTGCATATTACGCTATATTATAAGGTATTTTCGATGACACACTGCATATTACGTTATATTATAAGGTATTTTCAATGATACACTGCATATTACGTTATATTATAAGGTATTTTCAATGATACACTGTATATTACGTTATATTATAAGGTATTTTCATTGATACACTGCATATTACGTTATATTATAAGGTATTTTCGATGATACACTGCATATTACGTTATATTATAAGGTATTTTCAATGATACACTACAAATCACGATATATTATAAGGTATTTTCAATGATACACTGCATATTACGTTATATTATAAAGTATTTTCAATGATACACTGCATATTACTTTATATTGTAAGGTATTTTCAATGTTACACTGCATATTACGCTATATTATAAGGTATTTTCGATGATACACTGCATATTACGTTATATTATAAGGTATTTTCAATGATACACTACAAATCACGATATATTATAAGGTATTTTCTATGATACACTGCATATTACGTTATATTATAAAGTATTTTCAATGATACACTGCATATTACTTTATATTGTAAGGTATTTTCAATGTTACACTGCATATTACGCTATATTATAAGGTATTTTCATTGATACACTACAAATTACCATATATTATAAGGTATTTTCAATGTTACACTGCATATTACGCTATATTATAAGGTATTTTCGATGACACACTGCATATTACGTTATATTATAAGGTATTTTCAATGATACACTGCATATTACGTTATATTATAAAGTATTTTCAATAATACACTGCATATTACTTTATATTGTAAGGTATTTTCAATGTTACACTGCATATTACGCTATATTATAAGGTATTTTCATTGATACACTACAAATTACCATATATTATAAGGTATTTTCAATGATACACTGCATATTACGCTATATTATAAGGTATTTTCGATGACACACTGCATATTACGTTATATTATAAGGTATTTTCAATGATACACTGCATATTACTTTATATTGTAAGGTATTTTCAATGTTACACTGCATATTACGCTATATTATAAGGTATTTTCATTGATACACTACAAATTACCATATATTATAAGGTATTTTCAATGATACACTGCATATTACGCTATATTATAAGGTATTTTCGATGACACACTGCATATTACGTTATATTATAAGGTATTTTCAATGATACGCTGCATATAACGTTATATTATAAGGTAGTTTCAATGATACACTGTATATTACGTTCTATTATAAGGTATTTTCATTGATACACTACAAATTACGTTATATTATAAGGTATTTTAATGATACACTGCATATTACGTTATATTATAAGGTATTTTCAATGATACACTGCATATTACGTTATATTATAAGGTATTTTCAATGGTAAACTGCATATTACGTTATATTATGAGGTATTTTCAATGATACACTGCATATTACGTTATATTATAAAGTATTTTCAATTATACACTGCATATTACTTTATATTGTAAGGTATTTTCAATGTTACACTGCATATTACGCTATATTATAAGGTATTTTCATTGAAACACTACAAATTACCATATATTATATGGTATTTTTAATTATACACTGCATATTACGTTATATTATAAGGTATTTTCAATGATACACTGCATATTACGTTATATTATAAGGTATTTTCAATGATACACTGCATAATACGTTATATTATAAGGTATTTTCAATGGTACTCTGCATATTACGTTATATTATAAGGTATTTTCAATGATAAACTACTATATATTATAAGGTATTTTCAATGATACACTGCATATTACGTTATATTGTAAGGTATTTTCAATGATACACTACAAATCACGATATATTATAAGGTATTTTCAATGATACACTGCATATTACGTTATATTATAAAGTATTTTCATTGATACACTGCATATTTCTTTATATTGTAAGGTATTTTCAATGTTACACTGCATATTACGCTATATTATAAGGTATTTTCATTGATACACTACAAATTACCATATATTATAAGGTATTTTCAATGTTACACTGCATATTACGTTATATTATAAGGTATTTTCAATGATACACTGCATATTACTTTATATTGTAAGGTATTTTCAATGTTACACTGCATATTACGCTATATTATAAGGTATTTTCGATGATACACTGAATATTACGTTATATTATAAGGTATTTTCAATGATACACTACAAATCACGATATATTATAAGGTATTTTCTATGATACACTGCATATTACGTTATATTATAAAGTATTTTCAATGATACACTGCATATTACTTTATATTGTAAGGTATTTTCAATGTTACACTGCATATTACGCTATATTATAAGGTATTTTCATTGATACACTACAAATTTCCATATATTATAAGGTATTTTCAATGTTACACTGCATATTACGCTATATTATAAGGTATTTTCGATGACACACTGCATATTACGTTATAATATAAGGTATTTTCAATGATACACTGCATATTACGTTATATTATAAAGTATTTTCAATAATACACTGCATATTACTTTATATTGTAAGGTATTTTCAATGTTACACTGCATATTACGCTATATTATAAGGTATTTTCATTGATACACTACAAATTACCATATATTATAAGGTATTTTCAATGATACACTGCATATTACGCTATATTATAAGGTATTTTCGATGACACACTGCATATTACGTTATATTATAAGGTATTTTCAATGATACACTGCATATTACTTTATATTGTAAGGTATTTTCAATGTTACACTGCATATTACTTTATATTGTAAGGTATTTTCAATGTTACACTGCATATTACGCTATATTATAAGGTATTTTCGATGATACACTGAATATTACGTTATATTATAAGGTATTTTCAATGATACACTACAAATCACGATATATTATAAGGTATTTTCTATGATACACTGCATATTACGTTATATTATAAAGTATTTTCAATGATACACTGCATATTACTTTATATTGTAAGGTATTTTCAATGTTACACTGCATATTACGCTATATTATAAGGTATTTTCATTGATACACTACAAATTTCCATATATTATAAGGTATTTTCAATGTTACACTGCATATTACGCTATATTATAAGGTATTTTCGATGACACACTGCATATTACGTTATAATATAAGGTATTTTCAATGATACACTGCATATTACGTTATATTATAAAGTATTTTCAATAACACACTGCATATTACTTTATATTGTAAGGTATTTTCAATGTTACACTGCATATTACGCTATATTATAAGGTATTTTCATTGATACACTACAAATTACCATATATTATAAGGTATTTTCAATGATACACTGCATATTACGCTATATTATAAGGTATTTTCGATGACACACTGCATATTACGTTATATTATAAGGTATTTTCAATGATACACTGCATATTACTTTATATTGTAAGGTATTTTCAATGTTACACTGCATATTACGCTATATTATAAGGTATTTTCATTGATACACTACAAATTACCATATATTATAAGGTATTTTCGATGACACACTGCATATTACGTTATATTATAAGGTATTTTCAATGATACACTGCATATTACGTTATATTATAAGGTAGTTTCAATGATACACTGTATATTACGTTATATTATAAGGTATTTTCATTGATACACTACAAATTACCATATATTATAAGGTATTTTAATGATACACTGCATATTACGTTATATTATAAGGTATTTTCAATGGTACTCTGCATATTACGTTATATTATAAGGTATTTTCAATGATAAACTACTATATATTATAAGGTATTTTCAATGATACACTGCATATTACGTTATATTATAAGGTATTTTCAATGATAGACGGCATATTACGTTATATTATAAGGTATTTTCAATGGTAAACTACTATATATTATAAGGTATTTTCAATGATACACTGCATATTACGTTATATTATAAGGTATTTTCGATGATACACTGCATATTACGTTATATTATAAGGTATTTTCATTGATACACTACAAATTACCATATATTATATGGTATTTTTAATTATACACTGCATATTACGTTATATTATAAGGTATTTTCAATGATACACTGTATATTACGTTATATTATAAGGTATTTTCAATGATAGACGGCATATTACTTTATATTGTAAGGTATTTTCAATTTTACACTGCATATTACGCTATATTATAAGGTATTTTCGATGACACACTGCATATTACGTTATATTATAAGGTATTTTCAATGATACACTACAAATCACGATATATTATAAGGTATTTTAAATGATACACTGCATATTACGTTATATTATAAAGTATTTTCAATGATACACTGCATATTACTTTATATTGTAAGGTATTTTCAATGTTACACTGCATATTACGCTATATTATAAGGTATTTTCATTGATACACTACAAATTACCATATATTATAAGGTATTTTCAATGATACACTGCATATTACGCTATATTATAAGGTATTTTCGATGACACACTGCATATTACGTTATATTATAAGGTATTTTCAATGATACACTGCATATTACGTTATATTGTAAGGTATTTTCAATGATACACTGTATATTACGTTATATTATAAGGTATTTTCATTGATACACTACAAATTACCATATATTATAAGGTATTTTAATGATACACTGCATATTACGTTATATTATAAGGTATTTTCAATGATACACTGCATATTACGTTATATTATAAAGTATTTTCAATAATACACTGCATATTACTTTATATTGTAAGGTATTTTCAATGTTACACTGCATATTACGCTATATTATAAGGTATTTTCATTGATACACTACAAATTACCATATATTATAAGGTATTTTCAATGATACACTGCATATTACGCTATATTATAAGGTATTTTCGATGACACACTGCATATTACGTTATATTATAAGGTATTTTCAATGATACACTGCATATTACTTTATATTGTAAGGTATTTTCAATGTTACACTGCATATTACGCTATATTATAAGGTATTTTCATTGATACACTACAAATTACCATATATTATAAGGTATTTTCGATGACACACTGCATATTACGTTATATTATAAGGTATTTTCAATGATACACTGCATATTACGTTATATTATAAGGTATTTTCAATGATACACTGCATATTACGTTATATTATAAGGTATTTTCATTGATACACTACAAATTACCATATATTATAAGGTATTTTAATGATACACTGCATATTACGTTATATTGTAAGGTATTTTCAATGTTACACTGCATATTACGCTATATTATAAGGTATTTTCGATGATACACTGCATATTACGTTATATTATAAGGTATTTTCAATGATACACTACAAATCACGATATATTATAATGTATTTTCTATGATACACTGCATATTACGTTATATTATAAAGTATTTTCAATGATACACTGCATATTACTTTATATTGTAAGGTATTTTCAATGTTACACTGCATATTACGCTATATTATAAGGTATTTTCATTGATACACTACAAAATACCTTATAATATATGGTATTTTCAATGTTACACTGCATATTACGCTATATTATAAGGTATTTTCGATGACACACTGCATATTACGTTATATTATAAGGTATTTTCAATGATACACTGCATATTACGTTATATTATAAAGTATTTTCAATAATACACTGCATATTACTTTATATTGTAAGGTATTTTCAATGTTACACTGCATATTACGCTATATTATAAGGTATTTTCATTGATACACTACAAATTACCATATATTATAAGGTATTTTCAATGATACACTGCATATTACGCTATATTATAAGGTAATTTCGATGACACACCTGCATATTACGTTATATTATAAGGTATTTTCAATGATACACTGCATATTACTTTATATTGTAAGGTATTTTCAATGTTACACTGCATATTACGCTATATTATAAGGTATTTTCATTGATACACTACAAATTACCATATATTATAAGGTATTTTCAATGATACACTGCATATTACGCTATATTATAAGGTATTTTCGATGACACACTGCATATTACGTTATATTATAAGGTATTTTCAATGATACACTGCATATTACGTTATATTATAAGGTATTTTCAATGATACACTGTATATTACGTTATATTATAAGGTATTTTCATTGATACACTACAAATTACCATATATTATAAGGTATTTTAATGATACACTGCATATTACGTTATATTATAAGGTATTTTCAATGGTACTCTGCATATTACGTTATATTATAAGGTATTTTCAATGATAGACGGCATATTACTTTATATTGTAAGGTATTTTCAATTTTACACTGCATATTACGCTATATTATAAGGTATTTTCGATGACACACTGCATATTACGTTATATTATAAGGTATTTTCAATGATACACTACAAATCACGATATATTATAAGGTATTTTCAATGATACACTGCATATTACGTTATATTATAAAGTATTTTCAATGATACACTGCATATTACTTTATATTGTAAGGTATTTTCAATGTTACACTGCATATTACGCTATATTATAAGGTATTTTCATTGATACACTACAAATTACCATATATTATAAGGTATTTTCAATGATACACTGCATATTACGCTATATTATAAGGTATTTTCGATGACACACTGCATATTACGTTATATTATAAGGTATTTTCAATGATACACTGCATATTACGTTATATTATAAGGTATTTTCAATGATACACTGTATATTACGTTATATTATAAGGTATTTTCATTGATACACTACAAATTACCATATATTATAAGGTATTTTAATGATACACTGCATATTACGTTATATTATAAGGTATTTTCAATGATACACTGCATATTACGTTATATTATAAAGTATTTTCAATAATACACTGCATATTACTTTATATTGTAAGGTATTTTCAATGTTACACTGCATATTACGCTATATTATAAGGTATTTTCATTGATACACTACAAATTACCATATATTATAAGGTATTTTCAATGATACACTGCATATTACGCTATATTATAAGGTATTTTCGATGACACACTGCATATTACGTTATATTATAAGGTATTTTCAATGATACACTGCATATTACTTTATATTGTAAGGTATTTTCAATGTTACACTGCATATTACGCTATATTATAAGGTATTTTCATTGATACACTACAAATTACCATATATTATAAGGTATTTTCGATGACACACTGCATATTACGTTATATTATAAGGTATTTTCAATGATACACTGCATATTACGTTATATTATAAGGTATTTTCAATGATACACTGCATATTACGTTATATTATAAGGTATTTTCATTGATACACTACAAATTACCATATATTATAAGGTATTTTAATGATACACTGCATATTACGTTATATTATAAGGTATTTTCAATGTTACACTGCATATTACGCTATATTATAAGGTATTTTCGATGATACACTGCATATTACGTTATATTATAAGGTATTTTCAATGATACACTACAAATCACGATATATTATAATGTATTTTCTATGATACACTGCATATTACGTTATATTATAAAGTATTTTCAATGATACACTGCATATTACTTTATATTGTAAGGTATTTTCAATGTTACACTGCATATTACGCTATATTATAAGGTATTTTCATTGATACACTACAAATTACCTTATAATATATGGTATTTTCAATGTTACACTGCATATTACGCTATATTATAAGGTATTTTCGATGACACACTGCATATTACGTTATATTATAAGGTATTTTCAATGATACACTGCATATTACGTTATATTATAAAGTATTTTCAATAATACACTGCATATTACTTTATATTGTAAGGTATTTTCAATGTTACACTGCATATTACGCTATATTATAAGGTATTTTCATTGATACACTACAAATTACCATATATTATAAGGTATTTTCAATGATACACTGCATATTACGCTATATTATAAGGTAATTTCGATGACACACTGCATATTACGTTATATTATAAGGTATTTTCAATGATACACTGCATATTACTTTATATTGTAAGGTATTTTCAATGTTACACTGCATATTACGCTATATTATAAGGTATTTTCATTGATACACTACAAATTACCATATATTATAAGGTATTTTCAATGATACACTGCATATTACGCTATATTATAAGGTATTTTCGATGACACACTGCATATTACGTTATATTATAAGGTATTTTCAATGATACACTGCATATTACGTTATATTATAAGGTATTTTCAATGATACACTGCATATTACGTTATATTATAAGGTATTTTCATTGATACACTACAAATTACCATATATTATAAGGTATTTTAATGATACACTGCATATTACGTTATATTATAAGGTATTTTCAATGGTACTCTGCATATTACGTTATATTATAAGGTATTTTCAATGATAAACTACTATATATTATAAGGTATTTTCAATGATACACTGCATATTACGTTATATTATAAGGTATTTTCAATGATACACTGCATATTACGTTATATTATAAGGTATTTTCAATGGTAAACTGCATATTACGTTATATTATAAGGTATTTTCAATGATAAACTACTATATATTATAAGGTATTTTCAATGATACACTGCATATTACGTTATATTATAAGGTATTTTCGATGATACACTGCATATTACGTTATATTATAAGGTATTTTCATTGATACACTACAAATTACCATATATTATATGGTATTTTTAATTATACACTGCATATTACGTTATATTATAAGGTATTTTCAATGATACACTGCATATTACGTTATATTATAAGGTATTTTCAATGATACACTGCATATTACGTTATATTATAAAGTATTTTCAATGATACACTGCATATTACTTTATATTGTAAGGTATTTTCAATGTTACACTGCATATTACGCTATATTATAAGGTATTTTCGATGATACACTGCATATTACGTTATATTATAAGGTATTTTCAATGATACACTACAAATCACGATATATTATAATGTATTTTCTATGATACACTGCATATTACGATATATTATAAAGTATTTTCAATGATACACTGCATATTACTTTATATTGTAAGGTATTTTCAATGTTACACTGCATATTACGCTATATTATAAGGTATTTTCATTGATACACTACAAATTACCATATATTATAAGGTATTTTCAATGTTACACTGCATATTACGCTATATTATAAGGTATTTTCGATGACACACTGCATATTACGTTATATTATAAGGTATTTTCAATGATACACTGCATATTACGTTATATTATAAGGTATTTTCAATGATACACTGTATATTACGTTATATTATAAGGTATTTTCATTGATACACTACAAATTACCATATATTATAAGGTATTTTAATGATACACTGCATATTACGTTATATTATAAGGTATTTTCAATGGTACTCTGCATATTACGTTATATTATAAGGTATTTTCAATGATAAACTACTATATATTATAAGGTATTTTCAATGATACACTGCATATTACGTTATATTATAAGGTATTTTCAATGATACACTGCATATTACGTTATATTATAAGGTATTTTCAATGGTAAACTGCATATTACGTTATATTATAAGGTATTTTCAATGATAAACTACTATATATTATAAGGTATTTTCAATGATACACTGCATATTACGTTATATTATAAGGTATTTTCGATGATACACTGCATATTACGTTATATTATAAGGTATTTTCAATGATACACTACAAATCACGATATATTATAAGGTATTTTCAATGATACACTGCATATTACGTTATATTATAAAGTATTTTCAATGATACACTGCATATTACTTTATATTGTAAGGTATTTTCAATGTTACACTGCATATTACGCTATATTATAAGGTATTTTCGATGATACACTGAATATTACGTTATATTATAAGGTATTTTCAATGATACACTACAAATCACGATATATTATAATGTATTTTCTATGATACACTGCATATTACGTTATATTATAAAGTATTTTCAATGATACACTGCATATTACTTTATATTGTAAGGTATTTTCAATGTTACACTGCATATTACGCTATATTATAAGGTATTTTCATTGATACACTACAAATTACCATATATTATAAGGTATTTTCAATGTTACACTGCATATTACGCTATATTATAAGGTATTTTCGATGACACACTGCATATTACGTTATATTATAAGGTATTTTCAATGATACACTGCATATTACGTTATATTATAAAGTATTTTCAATAATACACTGCATATTACTTTATATTGTAAGGTATTTTCAATGTTACACTGCATATTACGCTATATTATAAGGTATTTTCATTGATACACTACAAATTACCATATATTATAAGGTATTTTCAATGATACACTGCATATTACGCTATATTATAAGGTAATTTCGATGACACACTGCATATTACGTTATATTATAAGGTATTTTCAATGATACACTGCATATTACTTTATATTGTAAGGTATTTTCAATGTTACACAGCATATTACGCTATATTATAAGGTATTTTCATTGATACACTACAAATTACCATATATTATAAGGTATTTTCAATGATACACTGCATATTACGCTATATTATAAGGTATTTTCGATGACACACTGCATATTACGTTATATTATAAGGTATTTTCAATGATACACTGCATATTACGTTATATTATAAGGTATTTTCAATGATACACTGTATATTACGTTATATTATAAGGTATTTTCCTTGATACACTACAAATTACCATATATTATAAGGTATTTTAATGATACACTGCATATTACGTTATATTATAAGGTATTTTCAATGGTACTCTGCATATTACGTTATATTATAAGGTATTTTCAATGATAAACTACTATATATTATAAGGTATTTTCAATGATACACTGCATATTACGTTATATTATAAGGTATTTTCAATGATACACTGCATATTACGTTATATTATAAGGTATTTTCAATGGTAAACTGCATATTACGTTATATTATAAGGTATTTTCAATGATAAACTACTATATATTATAAGGTATTTTCAATGATACACTGCATCTTACGTTATATTATAAGGTATTTTCGATGATACACTGCATATTACGTTATATTATAAGGTATTTTCATTGATACACTACAAATTACCATATATTATATGGTATTTTTAATTATACACTGCATATTACGTTATATTATAAGGTATTTTCAATGATACACTGCATATTACGTTATATTATAAGGTATTTTCAATGATACACTGCATATTACGTTATATTATAAAGTATTTTCAATGATACACTGCATATTACTTTATATTGTAAGGTATTTTCAATGTTACACTGCATATTACGCTATATTATAAGGTATTTTCGATGATACACTGCATATTACGTTATATTATAAGGTATTTTCAATGATACACTACAAATCACGATATATTATAATGTATTTTCTATGATACACTGCATATTACGATATATTATAAAGTATTTTCAATGATACACTGCATATTACTTTATATTGTAAGGTATTTTCAATGTTACACTGCATATTACGCTATATTATAAGGTATTTTCATTGATACACTACAAATTACCATATATTATAAGGTATTTTCAATGTTACACTGCATATTACGCTATATTATAAGGTATTTTCGATGACACACTGCATATTACGTTATATTATAAGGTATTTTCAATGATACACTGCATATTACGTTATATTATAAAGTATTTTCAATAATACACTGCATATTACTTTATATTGTAAGGTATTTTCAATGTTACACTGCATATTACGCTATATTATAAGGTATTTTCATTGATACACTACAAATTACCATATATTATAAGGTATTTTCAATGATACACTGCATATTACGCTATATTATAAGGTATTTTCGATGACACACTGCATATTACGTTATATTATAAGGTATTTTCAATGATACACTGCATATTACTTTATATTGTAAGGTATTTTCAATGTTACACTGCATATTACGCTATATTATAAGGTATTTTCATTGAAACACTACAAATTACCATATATTATAAGGTATTTTCAATGATACACTGCATATTACGTTATATTATATGGTATTTTCAATGATACACTGCATATTACGTTATATTATAAGGTATTTTCAATGATACACTGCATAATACGTTATATTATAAGGTATTTTCAATGTTAAACTACTATATATTATAAGGTATTTTCAATGATACACTGCATATTACGTTATATTATAAGGTATTTTCAATGATACACTACAAATCACGATATATTATAAGGTATTTTCAATGATACACTGCATATTACGTTATATTATAAAGTATTTTCAATGATAGACGGCATATTACTTTATATTGTAAGGTATTTTCAATGATACACTGTATATTACGCTATATTATAAGGTATTTTCATTGATACACTACAAATTACCATATATTATAAGGTATTTTCATTGATACACTACAAATTACCATATATTATATGGTATTTTTAATTATACACTGCATATTACGTTATATTATAAGGTATTTTCAATGATACACTGCATATTACGTTATATTATAAAGTATTTTCAATGATACACTGCATATTACTTTATATTGTAAGGTATTTTCAATGTTACACTGCATATTACGCTATATTATAAGGTATTTTCATTGATACACTACAAATTACCATATATTATAAGGTATTTTCAATGATACACTGCATATTACGTTATATTATAAGGTATTTTCAATGATACACTGTATATTACGTTATATTATAAGGTATTTTCAATGATAGACGGCATATTACTTTATATTGTAAGGTATTTTCAATTTTACACTGCATATTACGCTATATTATAAGGTATTTTCGATGACACACTGCATATTACGTTATATTATAAGGTATTTTCAATGATACACTGCATATTACGTTATATTATAAGGTATTTTCAATGATAGACGGCATATTACTTTATATTGTAAGGTATTTTCAATTTTACACTGCATATTACGCTATATTATAAGGTATTTTCGATGACACACTGCATATTACGTTATATTATAAGGTATTTTCAATGATAGACGGCATATTACTTTATATTTTAAGGTATTTTCAATTTTACACTGCATATTACGCTATATTATAAGGTATTTTCGATGACACACTGCATATTACGTTATATTATAAGGTATTTTCAATGATACACTCCATATTACGTTATATTATAAGGTATTTTCAATGACAGACGGCATATTACTTTATATTGTAAGGCATTTTCAATGTTACACTGCATATTACGTTATATTATAAGGTATTTTCAATGATACACTACAAATCACGATATATTATAAGGTATTTTCAATGATACACTGCATATTACGTTATATTATAAAGTATTTTCAATGATACACTGCATATTACTTTATATTGTAAGGTATTTTCAATGTTACACTGCATATTACGCTATATTATAAGGTATTTTCATTGATACACTACAAATTACCATATATTATAAGGTATTTTCAATGATACACTGCATATTACGTTATATTATAAGGTATTTTCAATGATACACTGTATATTACGTTATATTATAAGGTATTTTCAATGATAGACGGCATATTACTTTATATTTTAAGGTATTTTCAATTTTACACTGCATATTACGCTATATTATAAGGTATTTTCGATGACACACTGCATATTACGTTATATTATAAGGTATTTTCAATGATACACTGCATATTACGTTATATTATAAGGTATTTTCAATGGTACTCTGCATATTACGTTATATTATAAGGTATTTTCAATGATAAACTACTATATATTATAAGGTATTTTCAATGATACACTGCATATTACGTTATATTATAAGGTATTTTCAATGATACACTACAAATCACGATATATTATAAGGTATTTTCAATGATACACTGCATATTACTTTATATTGTAAGGTATTTTCAATGTTACACTGCTTATTACGCTATATTATAAGGTATTTTCATTGATACACTACAAATTACCATATATTATAAGGTATTTTCAATGATACACTGCATATTACGCTATATTATAAGGTATTTTCAATGTTACACTGCATATTACGCTATATTATAAGGTATTTTCAATGATACACTCCATATTACGTTATATTATAAGGTATTTTCAATGATACACTCCATATTACGTTATATTATAAGGTATTTTCAATGTTACACTGCATATTACGCTATATTATAAGGTATTTTCAATGATACACTCCATATTACGTTATATTATAAGGTATTTTCAATGACAGACGGCATATTACTTTATATTGTAAGGCATTTTCAATGTTACACTGCATATTACGTTATATTATAAGGTATTTTCAATGATACACTACAAATCACGATATATTATAAGGTATTTTCAATGATACACTGCATATTACGTTATATTATAAAGTATTTTCAATGATACACTGCATATTACTTTATATTGTAAGGTATTTTCAATGTTACACTGCATATTACGCTATATTATAAGGTATTTTCATTGATACACTACAAATTACCATATATTATAAGGTATTTTCAATGATACACTGCATATTACGCTATATTATAAGGTATTTTCGATGACACACTGCATATTACGTTATATTATAAGGTATTTTCAATGATACACTGCATATTACTTTATATTGTAAGGTATTTTCAATGTTACACTGCATATTACGCTATATTATAAGGTATTTTCATTGATACACTACAAATTACCATATATTATAAGGTATTTTCAATGATACACTGCATATTACGCTATATTATAAGGTATTTTCGATGACACACTGCATATTACGTTATATTATAAGGTATTTTCAATGATACACTGCATATTACGTTATATTATAAGGTATTTTCAATGGTACTCTGCATATTACGTTATATTATAAGGTACTTTCAATGATACACTGCATATTGCGTTATATTATAAGGTATTTTCAATGATACACTGCATATTACGTTATATTATAAGGTATTTTCAATGATACACTGCATATTACGTTATATTATAAGGTATTTTCAATGACAGACGGCATATTACTTTATATTGTAAGGTATTTTCAATGTTACACTGCATATTACGCTATATTATAAGGTATTTTCGATGACACACTGCATATTACGTTATATTATAAAGTATTTTCAATGATACACTGCATATTACTTTATATTGTAAGGTATTTTCAATGTTACACTGCATATTACGCTATATTATAAGGTATTTTCATAGATACACTACAAATTACCATATATTATAAGGTATTTTCAATGATACACTGCATATTACGCTATATTATAAGGTATTTTCGATGACACACTGCATATTACGTTATATTATAAGGTATTTTCAATGATACACTGCATATTACGTTATATTATAAGGTATTTTCAATGATACACTCCATATTACGTTATATTATAAGGTATTTTCAATGATACACTGCATATTACGTTATATTATAAGGTATTTTCAACGATAGACGGCATATTACTTTATATTGTAAGGTATTTTCAATGTTACACTGCATATTATGCTGTATTATAAGGTATTTTCGATGACACACTGCATATTACGTTATATTATAAGGTATTTTCAATGATACACTGCATATTACGTTATATTATATGGTATTTTCAATGATACACTCCATATTACGTTATATTATAAGGTATTTTCAATGACAGACGGCATATTACTTTATATTGTAAGGCATTTTCAATGTTACACTGCATATTACGTTATATTATAAGGTATTTTCAATGATACACTACAAATCACGTTATATTATAAGGTATTTTCAATGACAGACGGCATATTACTTTATATTGTAAGGCATTTTCAATGTTACACTGCATATTACGTTATATTATAAGGTATTTTCAATGATACACTACAAATCACGTTATATTATAAGGTATTTTCAATGATAGACGGCATATTACTTTATATTGTAAGGTATTTTCAATGTTACACTGCATATTATGCTGTATTATAAGGTATTTTCGATGACACACTGCATATTACGTTATATTATAAGGTATTTTCAATGATACACTGCATATTACGTTATATTATAAGGTATTTTCAATGATACACTGCATATTACGTTATATTATAAGGTATTTTCAATGGTACTCTGCATATTACGTTATATTATAAGGTATTTTCAATGATAAACTACTATATATTATAAGGTATTTTCAATGATACACTGCATATTACGTTATATTATAAGGTATTTTCAATGATACACTACAAATCACGATATATTATAAGGTATTTTCAATGATACACTGCATATTACTTTATATTGTAAGGTATTTTCAATGTTACACTGCTTATTACGCTATATTATAAGGTATTTTCATTGATACACTACAAATTACCATATATTATAAGGTATTTTCAATGATACACTGCATATTACGCTATATTATAAGGTATTTTCAATGTTACACTGCATATTACGCTATATTATAAGGTATTTTCAATGATACACTCCATATTACGTTATATTATAAGGTATTTTCAATGATACACTCCATATTACGTTATATTATAAGGTATTTTCAATGTTACACTGCATATTACGCTATATTATAAGGTATTTTCAATGATACACTCCATATTACGTTATATTATAAGGTATTTTCAATGATACACTACAAATCACGTTATATTATAAGGTATTTTCAATGACAGACGGCATATTACTTTATATTGTAAGGCATTTTCAATGTTACACTGCATATTACGTTATATTATAAGGTATTTTCAATGATACACTACAAATCACGTTATATTATAAGGTATTTTCAATGATAGACGGCATATTACTTTATATTGTAAGGTATTTTCAATGTTACACTGCATATTATGCTGTATTATAAGGTATTTTCGATGACACACTGCATATTACGTTATATTATAAGGTATTTTCAATGATACACTGCATATTACGTTATATTATAAGGTATTTTCAATGATACACTGCATATTACGTTATATTATAAGGTATTTTCAATGGTACTCTGCATATTACGTTATATTATAAGGTATTTTCAATGATAAACTACTATATATTATAAGGTATTTTCAATGATACACTGCATATTACGTTATATTATAAGGTATTTTCAATGATACACTACAAATCACGATATATTATAAGGTATTTTCAATGATACACTGCATATTACTTTATATTGTAAGGTATTTTCAATGTTACACTGCTTATTACGCTATATTATAAGGTATTTTCATTGATACACTACAAATTACCATATATTATAAGGTATTTTCAATGATACACTGCATATTACGCTATATTATAAGGTATTTTCAATGTTACACTGCATATTACGCTATATTATAAGGTATTTTCAATGATACACTCCATATTACGTTATATTATAAGGTACTTTCAATGATACACTGCATATTACGTTATACTATAAGGTACTTTCAATGATACACTGCATATTACGTTATATTATAAGGTATTTTCAATGGTACTCTGCAAATTACGTTATATTATAAGGTATTTTCAATGATAAACTACTATATATTATAAGGTATTTTCAATGATACACTGCATATTACGTTATATTATAAGGTATTTTCAATGATACACTACAAATCACGATATATTATAAGGTATTTTCAATGATACACTGCATATTACTTTATATTGTAAGGTATTTTCAATGTTACACTGCTTATTACGCTATATTATAAGGTATTTTCATTGATACACTACAAATTACCATATATTATAAGGTATTTTCAATGATACACTGCATATTACGCTATATTATAAGGTATTTTCAATGTTACACTGCATATTACGCTATATTATAAGGTATTTTCAATGATACACTCCATATTACGTTATATTATAAGGTATTTTCAATGATACACTGCATATTACGTTATATTATAAGGTATTTTCAATGTTACACTGCATATTACGCTATATTATAAGGTATTTTCAATGATACACTCCATATTACGTTATATTATAAGGTATATTCAATGACAGACGGCATATTACTTTATATTGTAAGGTATTTTCAATGTTACACTGCATATTACGCTATATTATAAGGTATTTTCGATGACACACTGCATATTACGTTATATTATAAGGTACTTTCAATGATACACTGCATATTACGTTATATTATAAGGTATTTTCAATGATACACTGCATATTACGTTATATTATAAGGTATTTTCAATGGTACTCTGCATATTACGTTATATTATAAGGTATTTTCAATGATAAACTACTATATATTATAAGGTATTTTCAATGATACACTGCATATTACGTTATATTATAAGGTATTTTCAATGATACACTACAAATCACGATATATTATAAGGTATTTTCAATGATACACTGCATATTACTTTATATTGTAAGGTATTTTCAATGTTACACTGCTTATTACGCTATATTATAAGGTATTTTCATTGATACCCTACAAATTACCATATATTATAAGGTATTTTCAATGATACACTGCATATTACGCTATATTATAAGGTATTTTCAATGATATACTGCATATTACGCTATATTATAAGGTATTTTCAATGATACACTCCATATTACGTTATATTATAAGGTATTTTCAATGATACACTCCATATTACGTTATATTATAAGGTATTTTCAATGTTACACTGCATATTACGCTATATTATAAGGTATTTTCAATGATACACTCCATATTACGTTATATTATAAGGTATATTCAATGACAGACGGCATATTACTTTATATTGGAAGGTATTTTCAATGATACACTACAAATCACGATATATTATAAGGTATTTTCAATGATACACTGCATATTACGTTATATTATAAAGTATTTTCAATGATACACTGCATATTACTTTATATTGTAAGGTATTTTCAATGTTACACTGCATATTACGCTATAATATAAGGTATTTTCATTGAAACACTGCATATTACGTTATATTATAAGGTATTTTCAATGATACACTACAAATCACGATATATTATAAGGTATTTTCAATGATACACTGCATATTACTTTATATTGTAAGGTATTTTCAATGTTACACTGCTTATTACGCTATATTATAAGGTATTTTCATTGATACACTACAAATTACCATATATTATAAGGTATTTTCAATGATACACTGCATATTACGCTATATTATAAGGTATTTTCAATGTTACACTGCATATTACGCTATATTATAAGGTATTTTCAATGATACACTCCATATTACGTTATATTATAAGGTATTTTCAATGATACACTCCATATTACGTTATATTATAAGGTATTTTCAATGTTACACTGCATATTACGCTATATTATAAGGTATTTTCAATGATACACTCCATATTACGTTATATTATAAGGTATATTCAATGACAGACGGCATATTACTTTATATTGTAAGGTATTTTCAATGTTACACTGCATATTACGCTATATTATAAGGTATTTTCGATGACACACTGCATATTACGTTATATTATAAGGTACTTTCAATGATACACTGCATATTACGTTATATTATAAGGTATTTTCAATGATACACTGCATATTACGTTATATTATAAGGTATTTTCAATGGTACTCTGCATATTACGTTATATTATAAGGTATTTTCAATGATAAACTACTATATATTATAAGGTATTTTCAATGATACACTGCATATTACGTTATATTATAAGGTATTTTCAATGATACACTACAAATCACGATATATTATAAGGTATTTTCAATGATACACTGCATATTACTTTATATTGTAAGGTATTTTCAATGTTACACTGCTTATTACGCTATATTATAAGGTATTTTCATTGATACACTACAAATTACCATATATTATAAGGTATTTTCAATGATACACTGCATATTACGCTATATTATAAGGTATTTTCAATGTTACACTGCATATTACGCTATATTATAAGGTATTTTCAATGATACACTCCATATTACGTTATATTATAAGGTATTTTCAATGATACACTCCATATTACGTTATATTATAAGGTATTTTCAATGTTACACTGCATATTACGCTATATTATAAGGTATTTTCAATGATACACTCCATATTACGTTATATTATAAGGTATATTCAATGACAGACGGCATATTACTTTATATTGGAAGGTATTTTCAATGATACACTACAAATCACGATATATTATAAGGTATTTTCAATGATACACTGCATATTACGTTATATTATAAAGTATTTTCAATGATACACTGCATATTACTTTATATTGTAAGGTATTTTCAATGTTACACTGCATATTACGCTATAATATAAGGTATTTTCATTGAAACACTACAAATTACCATATATTATAAGGTATTTTCAATGATACACTGCATATTACGCTATATTATAAGGTATTTTCGATGACACACTGCATATTACGTTATATTATAAGGTATTTTCAATGATACACTGCATATTACGTTATATTATAAGGTATTTTCAATGATACACTGCATATTACGTTATATTATAAGGTATTTTCAATGATAGACGGCATATTACGTTATATTATAAGGTATTTTCAATGATACACTGCATATTACGTTATATTATAAGGTATTTTCAATGATACACTGCATATTACGTTATATTATAAGGTATTTTCAATGATAGACGGCATATTACTTTATATTGTAAGGTATTTTCAATTTTACACTGAATATTACGCTATATTACAAGGTACTTTCATTGATACACTACAAATTACCATATATTATAAGGTATTTTCATTGATACACTACAAATTACCATATATTATATGGTATTTTTAATTATACACTGCATATTACGTTATATTATAAGGTATTTTCAATGATACACTGCATATTACGTTATATTATAAGGTATTTTCAATGATACACTGCATATTACGTTATATTATAAGGTATTTTCAATGGTAAACTGCATATTACGTTATATTATGAGGTATTTTCAATGATACACTGCATATTACGTTATATTGTAAGGTATTTTCAATGATACACTGCATATTACGTTATATTATAAGGTATTTTCAATGGTAAACTGCATATTACGTTATATTATAAGGTATTTTCAATGATACTCTGCATAATACGTTATATTATAAGGTATTTTCAATGATAAACTACTATATATTATAAGGTATTTTCAATGATACACTGCATATTACTTTATATTGTAAGGTATTTTCAATGTTACACTGCATATTTCGCTGTATTATAAGGTATTTTCATTGATACACTACAAATTAACATATATTATAAGGTATTTTCAATGATACACTGCATATTACGTTATATTATAAAGTATTTTCAATGATACACTGCATATTACGTTATATTATAAGGTATTTTCAATGATACACTACAAATCACGATATATTATAAGGTATTTTCAATGATACACTGCATATTACGTTATATTATAAAGTATTTTCAATGATACACTGCATATTACTTTATATTGTAAGGTATTTTCAATGTTACACTGCATATTACGCTATATTATAAGGTATTTTCATTGATACACTACAAATTACCATATATTATAAGGTATTTTCAATGATACACTGCATATTACGTTATATTATAAGGTATTTTCAATGATACACTGCATATTACGTTATATTATAAGGTATATTCATTGATACACGACATATTACGTTATATTATAAAGTATTTTTAATGATACACTGCATATTACATTATTTTATAAGGTTTTTTCAATGATACACTCCATATTACTTTATATTATAAGGTATTTTCAATGATACACTACAAATTACGATATATTATAAGGTATTTTCGATGATACACTGCATATTACGTTATTTTATAAGGTATTTTCTATGATACACTGCATATTACGTTATATTATAAGGTATTTTCAATGATACACTGCATATTACTTTATATTATAAGGTATTTTCAATGGTGAACTGCATATTACGTTATATTATAAGGTATTTTCAATGATACACTACAAATTACGATATATTATAAGGTATTTTCAATAATACACTGCATATTACGTTATATTATAAGGTATTTTCAATGATACACTACCAATCACGATATATTATAAGGTATTTTCAATGATACACTGCATATTACGCTATATTATAAGGTATTTTCGATGACACACTGCATATTACGTTATATTATAAGGTATTTTCATTGATACACTACAAATTACCATATATTATAAGGTATTTTCAATGATACACTGCATATTACGTTATATTATAAGGTATTTTCAATGATACACTGCATATTACGTTATATTATAAGGTATTTTCAATGGTACTCTGCATATTACGTTATATTATAAGGTATTTTCAATGATAAACTACTATATATTATAAGGTATTTTCAATGATACACTGCATATTACGTTATATTATAAGGTATTTTCAATGATACACTACAAATCACGAAATATTATAAGGTATTTTCAATGTTACACTGCATATTACGCTATATTATAAGGTATTTTCATTGAAACACTACAAATTACCATATATTATAAGGTATTTTCAATGACACACTGCATATTACGCTATATTATAAGGTATTTTCGATGACACACTGTAAATTACGTTATATTATAAGGTATTTTCAATGATACACTGCATATTACGTTATATTATAAGGTATTTTCAATGATACACTGCATATTACGTTATATTATAAGGTATTTTCAATGATAGACGGCATATTACTTTATATTGTAAGGTATTTTCAATGTTACACTGCATATTACGTTATATTATAAGGTATTTTCAATGATACACTACAAATTACGATATATAATAAGGTATTTTCGATAATACACTGCATATTACGTTATATTATAAGGTATTTTCAATGATACACTACCAATCACGATATATTATAAGGTATTTTCAATGATACACTGCATAATACGTTATATTATAAAGTATTTTCAATGATACACTGCATATTACTTTATACTGTAAGGTATTTTCAATGTTACACTGCATATTACGCTATATTATAAGGTATTTTCATTGATACACTACAAATTACCATATATTATATGGTATTTTTAATTATACACTGCATATTACGTTATATTATAAGGTATTTTCAATGATACACTGCATATTACGTTATATTATAAGGTATTTTCAATGATACACTGCATATTACGTTATATTATAAGGTATTTTCAATGGTAAACTGCATATTACGTTATATTATGAGGTATTTTCAATGATACACTGCATATTACGTTATATTATAAGGTATTTTCAATGGTAAACTGCATATTACGTTATATTATGAGGTATTTTCAATGATACACTGCATATTACGTTATATTATAAGGTATTTTCGATGATACACTGCATATTACGTTATATTGTAAGGTATTTTCAATGATACACTGCATATTACGTTATATTATAAGGTATTTTCAATGGTAAACTGCATATTACGTTATATTATAAGGTATTTTCAATGATACACTGCATATTACGTTATATTATAAGGTATTTTCAATGATAAACTACTATATATTATAAGGTATTTTCAATGATACACTGCATATTACTTTATATTGTAAGGTATTTTCAATGTTACACTGCATATTTCGCTGTATTATAAGGTATTTTCATTGATACACTACAAATTACCATATATTATAAGGTATATTCAATGATACACGGCATATTACGTTATATTATAAAGTATTTTCAATGATACACTGCATATTACGTTATATTATAAGGTATTTTTAATGATACACTACAAATCACGATATATTATAAGGTATTTTCAATGATACACTGCATATTACGTTATATTATAAAGTATTTTCAATGATACACTGCATATTACTTTATATTGTAAGGTATTTTCAATGTTACACTGCATATTACGCTATATTATAAGGTATTTTCATTGATACACTACAAATTACCATATATTATAAGGTATTTTCAATGATACACTGCATATTACGTTATATTATAAGGTATTTTCAATGATACACTGCATATTACGTTATATTATAAGGTATATTCATTGATACACGACATATTACGTTATATTATAAAGTATTTTTAATGATACACTGCATATTACATTATTTTAGAAGGTTTTTTCAATGATACACTCCATATTACTTTATATTATAAGGTATTTTCAATGATACACTACAAATTACGATATATTATAAGGTATTTTCGATGATACACTGCATATTACGTTATTTTATAAGGTATTTTCTATGATACACTGCATATTACGTTATATTGTAAGGTATTTTCAATGATACACTGCATATTACTTTATATTATAAGGTATTTTCAATGGTGAACTGCATATTACGTTACATTATAAGGTATTTTCAATGATACACTACAAATTACGATATATAATAAGGTATTTTCGATAATACACTGCATATTACGTTATATTATAAGGTATTTTCAATGATACACTACCAATCACGATATATTATAAGGTATTTTCAATGATACACTGCATATTACGCTATATTATAAGGTATTTTCGATGACACACTGCATATTACGTTATATTATAAGGTATTTTCATTGATACACTACAAATTACCATATATTATAAGGTATTTTCAATGATACACTGCATATTACGTTATATTATAAGGTATTTTCAATGATACACTGCATATTACGTTATATTATAAGGTATTTTCAATGGTACTCTGCATATTACGTTATATTATAAGGTATTTTCAATGATAAACTACTATATATTATAAGGTATTTTCAATGATACACTGCATATTACGTTATATTATAAGGTATTTTCAATGATACACTACAAATCACGAAATATTATAAGGTATTTTCAATGTTACACTGCATATTACGCTATATTATAAGGTATTTTCATTGAAACACTACAAATTACCATATATTATAAGGTATTTTCAATGACACACTGCATATTACGCTATATTATAAGGTATTTTCGATGATACTCTGCATAATACGTTATATTATAAGGTATTTTCAATGATAAACTACTATATATTATAAGGTATTTTCAATGATACACTGCATATTACTTTATATTATGAGGTATTTTCATTGATACACTGCATATTACGTTATATTGTAAGGTATTTTCAATGATACACTGCATATTACGTTATATTATAAGGTATTTTCAATGATACACTGCATATTACGTTATATTATAAGGTATTTTCAATGATACACTGCATATTACGTTATATTATAAGGTATTTTCAATGGTAAACTGCATATTACGTTATATTATAAGGTATTTTCAATGATACTCTGCATAATACGTTATATTATAAGGTATTTTCAATGATAAACTACTATATATTATAAGGTATTTTCAATGATACACTGCATATTACTTTATATTGTAAGGTATTTTCAATGTTACACTGCATATTTCGCTGTATTATAAGGTATTTTCATTGATACACTACAAATTAACATATATTATAAGGTATTTTCAATGATACACTGCATATTACGTTATATTATAAAGTATTTTCAATGATACACTGCATATTACGTTATATTATAAGGTATTTTTAATGATACACTACAAATCACGATATATTATAAGGTATTTTCAATGATACACTGCATATTACGTTATATTATAAAGTATTTTCAATGATACACTGCATATTACTTTATATTGTAAGGTATTTTCAATGTTACACTGCATATTACGCTATATTATAAGGTATTTTCATTGATACACTACAAATTACCATATATTATAAGGTATTTTCAATGATACACTGCATATTACGTTATATTATAAGGTATTTTCAATGATACACTGCATATTACGTTATATTATAAGGTATATTCATTGATACACGACATATTACGTTATATTATAAAGTATTTTTAATGATACACTGCATATTACATTATTTTAGAAGGTTTTTTCAATGATACACTCCATATTACTTTATATTATAAGGTATTTTCAATGATACACTACAAATTACGATATATTATAAGGTATTTTCGATGATACACTGCATATTACGTTATTTTATAAGGTATTTTCTATGATACACTGCATATTACGTTATATTGTAAGGTATTTTCAATGATACACTGCATATTACTTTATATTATAAGGTATTTTCAATGGTGAACTGCATATTACGTTACATTATAAGGTATTTTCAATGATACACTACAAATTACGATATATAATAAGGTATTTTCGATAATACACTGCTATATTACGTTATATTATAAGGTATTTCAATGATACACTACCAATCACGATATATTATAAGGTATTTTCAATGATACACTGCATATTACGCTATATTATAAGGTATTTTCGATGACACACTGCATATTACGTTATATTATAAGGTATTTTCATTGATACACTACAAATTACCATATATTATAAGGTATTTTCAATGATACACTGCATATTACGTTATATTATAAGGTATTTTCAATGATACACTGCATATTACGTTATATTATAAGGTATTTTCAATGGTACTCTGCATATTACGTTATATTATAAGGTATTTTCAATGATAAACTACTATATATTATAAGGTATTTTCAATGATACACTGCATATTACGTTATATTATAAGGTATTTTCAATGATACACTACAAATCACGAAATATTATAAGGTATTTTCAATGTTACACTGCATATTACGCTATATTATAAGGTATTTTCATTGAAACACTACAAATTACCATATATTATAAGGTATTTTCAATGACACACTGCATATTACGCTATATTATAAGGTATTTTCGATGACACACTGTAAATTACGTTATATTATAAGGTATTTTCAATGATACACTGCATATTACGTTATATTATAAAGTATTTTTCATGATACACTGCATATTACGTTATATTATAAGGTATTTCAATGATAGACGGCATATTACTTTATATTGTAAGGTATTTTCAATGTTACACTGCATATTACGTTATATTATAAGGTATTTTCAATGATACACTACAAATTACGTTATATTATAAGGTATTTTCAATGATAAACTACTATATATTATAAGGTATTTTCAATGATACACTGCATATTACGTTATATTATAAGGTATTTTCAATGTTACACTGCATATTACGCTATATTATAAGGTATTTTCATTGAAACACTACAAATTACCATATATTATAAGGTATTTTCAATGACACACTGCATATTACGCTATATTATAAGGTATTTTCGATGACACACTGTAAATTACGTTATATTATAAGGTATTTTCAATGATACACTGCATATTACGTTATATTGCAAGGTATTTTCAATGATACACTGCATATTACGTTATATTATAAGGTATTTTCAATGATAGACGGCATATTACTTTATATTGTAAGGTATTTTCAATGTTACACTGCATATTACGTTATATTATAAGGTATTTTCAATGATACACTACAAATTACGATATATAATAAGGTATTTTCGATAATACACTGCATATTACGTTATATTATAAGGTATTTTCAATGATACACTACCAATCACGATATATTATAAGGTATTTTCAATGATACACTGCATAATACGTTATATTATAAAGTATTTTCAATGATACACTGCATATTACTTTATACTGTAAGGTATTTTCAATGTTACACTGCATATTACGCTATATTATAAGGTATTTTCATTGATACACTACAAATTACCATATATTATATGGTATTTTTAATTATACACTGCATATTACGTTATATTATAAGGTATTTTCAATGATACACTGCATATTACGTTATATTATAAGGTATTTTCAATGATACACTGCATATTACGTTATATTATAAGGTATTTTCAATGGTAAACTGCATATTACGTTATATTATGAGGTATTTTCAATGATACACTGCATATTACGTTATATTATAAGGTATTTTCAATGGTAAACTGCATATTACGTTATATTATGAGGTATTTTCAATGATACACTGCATATTACGTTATATTATAAGGTATTTTCGATGATACACTGCATATTACGTTATATTGTAAGGTATTTTCAATGATACACTGCATATTACGTTATATTATAAGGTATTTTCAATGGTAAACTGCATATTACGTTATATTATAAGGTATTTTCAATGATACTCTGCATAATACGTTATATTATAAGGTATTTTCAATGATAAACTACTATATATTATAAGGTATTTTCAATGATACACTGCATATTACTTTATATTGTAAGGTATTTTCAATGTTACACTGCATATTTCGCTGTATTATAAGGTATTTTCATTGATACACTACAAATTAACATATATTATAAGGTATTTTCAATGATACACTGCATATTACGTTATATTATAAAGTATTTTCAATGATACACTGCATATTACGCTATATTATAAGGTATTTTCATTGATACACTACAAATTACCATATATTATAAGGTATTTTCAATGATACACTGCATATTACGTTATATTATAAAGTATTTTCAATGATACACTGCATATTACTTTATATTGTAAGGTATTTTCAATGTTACACTGCATATTACGCTATATTATAAGGTATTTTCATTGATACACTACAAATTACCATATATTATAAGGTATTTTCAATGACACACTGCATATTACGTTATATTATAAGGTATTTTCAATGATACACTGCATATTACGTTATATTATAAGGTATTTTCAATGATACACTGCATATTACGTTATATTATAAGGTATTTTCAATGATAGACGGCATATTACATTATATTATAAGGTATTTTCAATGATACACCGCATATTACGTTATATTATAAGGTATATTCTTTGATACACGACATATTACGTTATATTATAAAGTATTTTTAATGATACACTGCATATTACATTATATTATAAGGTATTTTCAGTGATAGACGGCATATTACTTTATATTGTAAGGTATTTTCAACGTTACACTGCATATTACGCTATATTATAAGGTATTTTCATTGATACACTACAAATTACGATATATAATAAGGTATTTTCGATAATACACTGCATATTACGTTATATTATAAGGTATTTTCAATGATACACTACCAATCACGATATATTATAAGGTATTTTCAATGATACACTGCATAATACGTTATATTATAAAGTATTTTCAATGACACACTGCATATTACGCTATATTATAAGGTATTTTCGATGACACACTGTAAATTACGTTATATTATAAGGTATTTTCAATGATACACTGCATATTACGTTATATTATAAAGTATTTTCAATGATACACTGCATATTACGTTATATTATAAGGTATTTTCAATGATAGACGGCATATTACTTTATATTGTAAGGTATTTTCAATGTTACACTGCATATTACGTTATATTATAAGGTATTTTCAATGATACACTACAAATTACGATATATAATAAGGTATTTTCGATAATACACTGCATATTACGTTATATTATAAGGTATTTTCAATGATACACTACCAATCACGATATATTATAAGGTATTTTCAATGATACACTGCATAATACGTTATATTATAAAGTATTTTCAATGATACACTGCATATTACTTTATATTGTAAGGTATTTTCAATGTTACACTGCATATTACGCTATATTATAAGGTATTTTCATTGATACACTACAAATTACCATATATTATATGGTATTTTTAATTATACACTGCATATTACGTTATATTATAAGGTATTTTCAATGATACACTGCATATTACGTTATATTATAAGGTATTTTCAATGATACACTGCATATTACGTTATATTATAAGGTATTTTCAATGGTAAACTGCATATTACGTTATATTATGAGGTATTTTCAATGATACACTGCATATTACGTTATATTATAAGGTATTTTCAATGGTAAACTGCATATTACGTTATATTATGAGGTATTTTCAATGATACACTGTATATTACGTTATATTATAAGGTATTTTCGATGATACACTGCATATTACGTTATATTGTAAGGTATTTTCAATGATACACTGCATATTACGTTATATTATAAGGTATTTTCAATGATACTCTGCATAATACGTTATATTATAAGGTATTTTCAATGATAAACTACTATATATTATAAGGTATTTTCAATGATACACTGCATATTACTTTATATTGTAAGGTATTTTCAATGTTACACTGCATATTTCGCTGTATTATAAGGTATTTTCATTGATACACTACAAATTAACATATATTATAAGGTATTTTCAATGATACACTGCATATTACGTTATATTATAAAGTATTTTCAATGATACACTGCATATTACGTTATATTATAAGGTATTTTTAATGATACACTACAAATCACGATATATTATAAGGTATTTTCAATGATACACTGCATATTACGTTATATTATAAGGTATTTTCAATGATACACTGCATATTACGTTATATTATAAGGTATATTCATTGATACACGACATATTACGTTATATTATAAAGTATTTTTAATGATACACTGCATATTACATTATTTTAGAAGGTTTTTTCAATGATACACTCCATATTACTTTATATTATAAGGTATTTTCAATGATACACTACAAATTACGATATATTATAAGGTATTTTCGATGATACACTGCATATTACGTTATTTTATAAGGTATTTTCTATGATACACTGCATATTACGTTATATTGTAAGGTATTTTCAATGATACACTGCATATTACTTTATATTATAAGGTATTTTCAATGGTGAACTGCATATTACGTTATATTATAAGGTATTTTCAATGATACACTACAAATTACGATATATAATAAGGTATTTTCGATAATACACTGCATATTACGTTATATTATAAGGTATTTTCAATGATACACTACCAATCACGATATATTATAAGGTATTTTCAATGATACACTGCATATTACGCTATATTATAAGGTATTTTCGATGACACACTGCATATTACGTTATATTATAAGGTATTTTCATTGATACACTACAAATTACCATATATTATAAGGTATTTTCAATGATACACTGCATATTACGTTATATTATAAGGTATTTTCAATGATACACTGCATATTACGTTATATTATAAGGTATTTTCAATGGTACTCTGCATATTACGTTATATTATAAGGTATTTTCAATGATAAACTACTATATATTATAAGGTATTTTCAATGATACACTGCATATTACGTTATATTATAAGGTATTTTCAATGATACACTACAAATCACGATATATTATAAGGTATTTTCAATGTTACACTGCATATTACGCTATATTATAAGGTATTTTCATTGAAACACTACAAATTACCATATATTATAAGGTATTTTCAATGACACACTGCATATTACGCTATATTATAAGGTATTTTCGATGACACACTGTAAATTACGTTATATTATAAGGTATTTTCAATGATACACTGCATATTACGTTATATTATAAAGTATTTTCAATGATACACTGCATATTACGTTATATTATAAGGTATTTTCAATGATAGACGGCATATTACTTTATATTGTAAGGTATTTTCAATGTTACACTGCATATTACGTTATATTATAAAGTATTTTCAATGATACACTGCATATTACGTTATATTATAAGGTATTTTCAATGATACACTACCAATCACGATATATTATAAGGTATTTTCAATGATACACTGCATAATACGTTATATTATAAAGTATTTTCAATGACACACTGCATATTACGCTATATTATAAGGTATTTTCGATGACACACTGTAAATTACGTTATATTATAAGGTATTTTCAATGATACACTGCATATTACGTTATATTATAAGGTATTTTCAATGATACACTGCATATTACGTTATATTATAAGGTATTTTCAATGATAGACGGCATATTACTTTATATTGTAAGGTATTTTCAATGTTACACTGCATATTACGTTATATTATAAGGTATTTTCAATGATACACTACAAAATACGATATATAATAAGGTATTTTCGATAATACACTGCATATTACGTTATATTATAAGGTATTTTCAATGATACACTACCAATCACGATATATTATAAGGTATTTTCAATGATACACTGCATAATACGTTATATTATAAAGTATTTTCAATGATACACTGCATATTACTTTATACTGTAAGGTATTTTCAATGTTACACTGCATATTACGCTATATTATAAGGTATTTTCATTGATACACTACAAATTACCATATATTATATGGTATTTTTAATTATACACTGCATATTACGTTATATTATAAGGTATTTTCAATGATACACTGCATATTACGTTATATTATAAGGTATTTTCAATGATACACTGCATATTACGTTATATTATAAGGTATTTTCAATGGTAAACTGCATATTACGTTATATTATGAGGTATTTTCAATGATACACTGCATATTACGTTATATTATAAGGTATTTTCAATGGTAAACTGCATATTACGTTATATTATGAGGTATTTTCAATGATACACTGCATATTACGTTATATTATAAGGTATTTTCGATGATACACTGCATATTACGTTATATTGTAAGGTATTTTCAATGATACACTGCATATTACGTTATATTATAAGGTATTTTCAATGGTAAACTGCATATTACGTTATATTATAAGGTATTTTCAATGATACTCTGCATAATACGTTATATTATAAGGTATTTTCAATGATAAACTACTATATATTATAAGGTATTTTCAATGATACACTGCATATTACTTTATATTGTAAGGTATTTTCATGTTACACTGCATATTTCGCTGTATTATAAGGTATTTTCATTGATACACTACAAATTACCATATATTATAAGGTATTTTCAATGATACACTGCATATTACGTTATATTATAAAGTATTTTCAATGATACACTGCATATTACGTTATATTATAAGGTATTTTCAATGATACACTACAAATCACGATATATTATAAGGTATTTTCAATGATACACTGCATATTACGTTATATTATAAAGTATTTTCAATGATACACTGCATATTACTTTATATTGTAAGGTATTTTCAATGTTACACTGCATATTACGCTATATTATAAGGTATTTTCATTGATACACTACAAATTACCATATATTATAAGGTATTTTCAATGATACACTGCATATTACGTTATATTATAAGGTATTTTCAATGATACACTGCATATTACGTTATATTATAAGGTATATTCATTGATACACGACATATTACGTTATATTATAAAGTATTTTTAATGATACACTGCATATTACATTATTTTAGAAGGTTTTTTTCAATGATACACTCCATATTACTTTATATTATAAGGTATTTTCAATGATACACTACAAATTACGATATATTATAAGGTATTTTCGATGATACACTGCATATTACGTTATTTTATAAGGTATTTTCTATGATACACTGCATATTACGTTATATTGTAAGGTATTTTCAATGATACACTGCATATTACTTTATATTATAAGGTATTTTCAATGGTGAACTGCATATTACGTTATATTATAAGGTATTTTCAATGATACACTACAAATTACGATATATAATAAGGTATTTTCGATAATACACTGCATATTACGTTATATTATAAGGTATTTTCAATGATACACTACCAATCACGATATATTATAAGGTATTTTCAATGATACACTGCATATTACGCTATATTATAAGGTATTTTCGATGACACACTGCATATTACGTTATATTATAAGGTATTTTCATTGATACACTACAAATTACCATATATTATAAGGTATTTTCAATGATACACTGCATATTACGTTATATTATAAGGTATTTTCAATGATACACTGCATATTACGTTATATTATAAGGTATTTTCAATGGTACTCTGCATATTACGTTATATTATAAGGTATTTTCAATGATAAACTACTATATATTATAAGGTATTTTCAATGATACACTGCATATTACGTTATATTATAAGGTATTTTCAATGATACACTACAAATCACGAAATATTATAAGGTATTTTCAATGTTACACTGCATATTACGCTATATTATAAGGTATTTTCATTGAAACACTACAAATTACCATATATTATAAGGTATTTTCAATGACACACTGCATATTACGTTATATTATAAGGTATTTTCAATGATACACTGCATATTACGTTATATTATAAGGTATTTTCAATGATACACTGCATATTACGTTATATTATAAGGTATTTTCAATGGTAAACTGCATATTACGTTATATTATGAGGTATTTTCAATGATACACTGCATATTACGTTATATTATAAGGTATTTTCAATGGTAAACTGCATATTACGTTATATTATGAGGTATTTTCAATGATACACTGCATATTACGTTATATTATAAGGTATTTTCGATGATACACTGCATATTACGTTATATTGTAAGGTATTTTCAATGATACACTGCATATTACGTTATATTATAAGGTATTTTCAATGGTAAACTGCATATTACGTTATATTATAAGGTATTTTCAATGATACTCTGCATAATACGTTATATTATAAGGTATTTTCAATGATAAACTACTATATATTATAAGGTATTTTCAATGATACACTGCATATTACTTTATATTGTAAGGTATTTTCAATGTTACACTGCATATTTCGCTGTATTATAAGGTATTTTCATTGATACACTACAAATTAACATATATTATAAGGTATTTTCAATGATACACTGCATATTACGTTATATTATAAAGTATTTTCAATGATACACTGCATATTACGTTATATTATAAGGTATTTTTAATGATACACTACAAATCACGATATATTATAAGGTATTTTCAATGATACACTGCATATTACGTTATATTATAAAGTATTTTCAATGATACACTGCATATTACTTTATATTGTAAGGTATTTTCAATGTTACACTGCATATTACGCTATATTATAAGGTATTTTCATTGATACACTACAAATTACCATATATTATAAGGTATTTTCAATGATACACTGCATATTACGTTATATTATAAGGTATTTTCAATGATACACTGCATATTACGTTATATTATAAGGTATATTCATTGATACACGACATATTACGTTATATTATAAAGTATTTTTAATGATACACTGCATATTACATTATTTTATAAGGTTTTTTCAATGATACACTCCATATTACTTTATATTATAAGGTATTTTCAATGATACACTACAAATTACGATATATTATAAGGTATTTTCGATGATACACTGCATATTACGTTATTTTATAAGGTATTTTCAATGATACACTGCATATTACGTTATATTGTAAGGTATTTTCAATGATACACTGCATATTACTTTATATTATAAGGTATTTTCAATGGTGAACTGCATATTACGTTATATTATAAGGTATTTTCAATGATACACTACAAATTACGATATATAATAAGGTATTTTCGATAATACACTGCATATTACGTTATATTATAAGGTATTTTCAATGATACACTACCAATCACGATATATTATAAGGTATTTTCAATGATACACTGCATATTACGCTATATTATAAGGTATTTTCGATGACACACTGCATATTACGTTATATTATAAGGTATTTTCATTGATACACTACAAATTACCATATATTATAAGGTATTTTCAATGATACACTGCATATTACGTTATATTATAAGGTATTTTCAATGATACACTGCATATTACGTTATATTATAAGGTATTTTCAATGGTACTCTGCATATTACGTTATATTATAAGGTATTTTCAATGATAAACTACTATATATTATAAGGTATTTTCAATGATACACTGCATATTACGTTATATTATAAGGTATTTTCAATGATACACTACAAATCACGAAATATTATAAGGTATTTTCAATGTTACACTGCATATTACGCTATATTATAAGGTATTTTCATTGAAACACTACAAATTACCATATATTATAAGGTATTTTCAATGACACACTGCATATTACGCTATATTATAAGGTATTTTCGATGACACACTGTAAATTACGTTATATTATAAGGTATTTTCAATGATACACTGCATATTACGTTATATTATAAGGTATTTTCAATGATACACTGCATATTACGTTATATTATAAGGTATTTTCAATGATAGACGGCATATTACTTTATATTGTAAGGTATTTTCAATGTTACACTGCATATTACGTTATATTATAAGGTATTTCAATGATACACTACAAATTACGATATATAATAAGGTATTTTCGATAATACACTGCATATTTACGTTATATTATAAGGTATTTTCAATGATACACTACCAATCACGATATATTATAAGGTATTTTCAATGATACACTGCATAATACGTTATATTATAAAGTATTTTCAATGATACACTGCATATTACTTTATATTATAAGGTATTTTCAATGTTACACTGCATATTACGCTATATTATAAGGTATTTTCATTGATACACTACAAATTACCATATATTATATGGTATTTTTAATTATACACTGCATATTACGTTATATTATAAGGTATTTTCAATGATACACTGCATATTACGTTATATTATAAGGTATTTTCAATGATACACTGCATATTACGTTATATTATAAGGTATTTTCAATGGTAAACTGCATATTACGTTATATTATGAGGTATTTTCAATGATACACTGCATATTACGTTATATTATAAGGTATTTTCAATGGTAAACTGCATATTACGTTATATTATGAGGTATTTTCAATGATACACTGCATATTACGTTATATTATAAGGTATTTTCGATGATACACTGCATATTACGTTATATTGTAAGGTATTTTCAATGATACACTGCATATTACGTTATATTATAAGGTATTTTCAATGGTAAACTGCATATTACGTTATATTATAAGGTATTTTCAATGATACACTGCATAATACGTTATATTATAAGGTATTTTCAATGATAAACTACTATATATTATAAGGTATTTTCAATGATACACTGCATATTACTTTATATTGTAAGGTATTTTCAATGTTACACTGCATATTTCGCTATATTATAAGGTATTTTCATTGATACACTACAAATTAACATATATTATAAGGTATTTTCAATGATACACTGCATATTACGTTATATTATAAAGTATTTTCAATGATACACTGCATATTACGTTATATTATAAGGTATTTTTAATGATACACTACAAATCACGATATATTATAAGGTATTTTCAATGATACACTGCATATTACGTTATATTATAAAGTATTTTCAATGATACACTGCATATTACTTTATATTGTAAGGTATTTTCAATGTTACACTGCATATTACGCTATATTATAAGGTATTTTCATTGATACACTACAAATTACCATATATTATAAGGTATTTTCAATGATACACTGCATATTACGTTATATTATAAGGTATTTTCAATGATACACTGCATATTACGTTATATTATAAGGTATATTCATTGATACACGACATATTACGTTATATTATAAAGTATTTTTAATGATACACTGCATATTACATTATATTATAAGGTTTTTTCAATGATACACTCCATATTACTTTATATTATAAGGTATTTTCAATGATACACTACAAATTACGATATATTATAAGGTATTTTCGATGATACACTGCATATTACGTTATTTTATAAGGTATTTTCTATGATACACTGCATATTACGTTATATTGTAAGGTATTTTCAATGATACACTGCATATTACTTTATATTATAAGGTATTTTCAATGGTGAACTGCATATTACGTTACATTATAAGGTATTTTCAATGATACACTACAAATTACGATATATAATAAGGTATTTTCGATAATACACTGCATATTACGTTATATTATAAGGTATTTTCAATGATACACTACCAATCACGATATATTATAAGGTATTTTCAATGATACACTGCATATTACGCTATATTATAAGGTATTTTCGATGACACACTGCATATTACGTTATATTATAAGGTATTTTCATTGATACACTACAAATTACCATATATTATAAGGTATTTTCAATGATACACTGCATATTACGTTATATTATAAGGTATTTTCAATGATACACTGCATATTACGTTATATTATAAGGTATTTTCAATGGTACTCTGCATATTACGTTATATTATAAGGTATTTTCAATGATAAACTACTATATATTATAAGGTATTTTCAATGATACACTGCATATTACGTTATATTATAAGGTATTTTCAATGATACACTACAAATCACGAAATATTATAAGGTATTTTCAATGTTACACTGCATATTACGCTATATTATAAGGTATTTTCATTGAAACACTACAAATTACCATATATTATAAGGTATTTTCAATGACACACTGCATATTACGCTATATTATAAGGTATTTTCGATGATACTCTGCATAATACGTTATATTATAAGGTATTTTCAATGATAAACTACTATATATTATAAGGTATTTTCAATGATACACTGCATATTACTTTATATTATGAGGTATTTTCAATGATACACTGCATATTACGTTATATTGTAAGGTATTTTCAATGATACACTGCATATTACGTTATATTATAAGTTATTTTCAATGATACACTGCATATTACGTTATATTATAAGGTATTTTCAATGATACACTGCATATTACGTTATATTATAAGGTATTTTCAATGGTAAACTGCATATTACGTTATATTATGAGGTATTTTCAATGATACACTGCATATTACGTTATATTATAAGGTATTTTCAATGGTAAACTGCATATTACGTTATATTATGAGGTATTTTCAATGATACACTGCATATTACGTTATATTATAAGGTATTTTCGATGATACACTGCATATTACGTTATATTGTAAGGTATTTTCAATGATACACTGCATATTACGTTATATTATAAGGTATTTTCAATGGTAAACTGCATATTACGTTATATTATAAGGTATTTTCAATGATACACTGCATATTACGTTATATTATAAGGTATTTTCAATGATAAACTACTATATATTATAAGGTATTTTCAATGATACACTGCATATTACTTTATATTGTAAGGTTTTTCAATGTTACA